>JAABOM020100879.1:0-68518 GCA_011800125.2 Solanum clarkiae | reverse complement strand
ATATGTATGTGTATGCACTTGTTATGATTTCATTTATGGTTATAATTTAGGTTTTAATAACTAGAATTGAAGGAGAGTCTTAGAGTAACTGGTAAACTTATTGCTCTGTGAGTAGAAGGTCCCAGGTTCAATCCTTGGTAGCATCCTCAGGCAGAAATGCAAGGTAAGGCTGCGTACAATAGACCCTTGTGGTCGGGTCCTTCCCCGTACCCTGTGCATAACAGGAGATTTAGTGCACTGGTCTTGCCTTTTTTTTTTGATAACTAGAATATCAATTAGCAAAGGAAAAATCTGATTGCTGAAAAGAGGTATAGCGATCAAATTGTTGTCATCTTAAAGGTACTTAACGACCGGTGATGATGGAATTTCTACCATTCGTTATTGACTTATGAAATTTGGTAAGAAAGGAAAACTGAGCCCATGTTACATAGAACCATATCAAATTATTAAGAGATTCGGGCAGGTTGCATATGAACTAAATAACGGTTGAATTTATACTTTTAACGATTGAATTCCCCTCATTAAAGATCTATTTTCTTGTAGTATATCTTGTTACATATATAATTATTAACAAGAGTTAGTGAAGGACTTGGTGAAGATATTTTTAAGTTGATCACTTGATTTTACCAATTTTGTAATAATATCTCTTGAGAGTTTCGTTTCTCTAACAAAGTGACTATCAATCTCAATGGGGTTACTCCTTTCATGAAACACTTGATTTGATGTGATATGAAGGGAAGCTTGATTATCAAACATAAGTTTCACCTGATTAATTTTGCCAAATTTTAGCTCTCTCAACAACTTTTTAATCCAAACTAGGTCACAAGTTGCTGCAACCATTGCTCGATATCATATTTCTGCACTAGATTGAGCAATCACACTTTATTTTAACTCTTCCATAATACCAAATTCCCTCATACTAAAACATATATTGGAATGTAGAACGTCTATTAGAGTGTGATCCTACCCAATCTGTATTTGAATATTATGATATGCTCATGGACTTAATCCTTGAAGAGTAGTCCTTTTCAAGGAGATAACTTTATCTAGCATACAAACAACTATATCCCAATGACTATCATAAGGGGAAGTCATAAATTGATTTACAACACACAGGGAAAGAGATATTAGACCTACTTACTATAAGATAATTTAACTTTCCTACTAGCCATCTATACCTTTCAAGACACCTAAGTGAGTTTGTCACGATCCAAACCTAGGGTCTAGTCATAATATGACGAATGAGGGACCTAAAGGTACCTCATCCATGCCTCTTAGTATTCATTAAACATTTGTAGGTGTTTGATCGAAATAAAGCAAAATGTAAAAATTGGATATGGGACTAAGGGATATTTAACATTCAATTTCCAATGAAAAAAACAACTTAAACATCTTGCATATAGTCCAAACATACAAACAGATAAAGACTTTGGGGGAGGGGGAGGGGGGCTAAGATAGGTTCAAAGATCACCCTCAAGTATAAGTGCAAGAGATACAATATAGAAAGTAAAAGTCTCAAAATAAAATAAAACTCAAGAAGTAAAAGTGTAAGGTACAATAACCTTGAAAGAAGGAGGTGTAGTCCCCGAACTAGAGGATTCACTAATCACACTAGTCTTGAAACCCCAAAGTCTAGCAACAACATAGAGGAGGTGGAACACTAGTCTATGCATAGGCATATCATGTAGGCAAAATATCCATTTAGTACTTTAGAATGTGCTAAGTATGTGGGATGCAAACGCAACACATGAAATTGTGATGTTATCATTTACAACATGTATAATCATATTCAAGGAGTATAGCTCAATATGCAATAAAGGATCAATACATCATCTGAAAATAAGCGTGAAATAATATAAACATCATATACATAACTTTGTGGAAGGAGACCATAACCGACATTTATGACCAGACAAGCTGCTACATGAAATCCAACATAATCCCCTACATTGGTACAATGAGTCTACTTGCCAAATGGAACTTTGTCAACTTACGTATATCTTAACTGTAGCCTTGTGATGTGGATCAACTAACTTTATACTACAAGAGTTCCTATTGCGTCACATAGTTAATGAGATAACAGGTTGCTACTAAGGTTCTCTTATCGAACCCCATCTCAATGCCCCACCCAATGCTAAGTTAAGTCCCACAAAATACTTATAACATAGTCATGTGCACAAACATTTATATCTTTGAAACATAACTTTGACATCATAGTAGTAGCTCATTAACTTAGATTTCAGTCAAGTGAGGATTGTCCTCTCACATTAAGATTCCATCTTAAACATCATTAAAAGGCTTCATTAAAATGCTTATAACTTTCATGACATTCATAAATTTTCATAGCATACTTTAAGGCCCTTATCATTAACATCATATAGAAACTTGACTTAAAACTTAAGGGCTTATCCAATGAACTTTAAAACAAGTGATTCAAGAGAATTATGCAATATTATGATAAAATTCACCAATTTATTAAACAACCCACTTCGTCATTCAAACTAAGAAAACCATAAAATTCATTTCAATAACTCATTAACTCTCATAATGGCATCATAATACTTCATTAACATACTTATATAATGAAAAATACATCACATTATCACAATTTAAAGTAAACCCATGCAAACCTAGAAATTTTCTAAATTAAAGAAAAGTTAAAAGGGAATATTTTTGGACTTTGTGGGTTAAAAGAATTCCATAAATCAAACCAAAATACATAGTTTAGAAGCCTAAAGAAACTTAGTGTTTGGAGGACGACTTGATTAAACCCTAACTTTCTTCTTCTTCCTTGGAGAGAACCTTTGTCTTAGGAAATTGAGATAGGTAGAGTGAGGGAGTGAATGAGAGTGTTAGTTAAGGTTGGGGATTGATATGGGTAGATTTAGGCTCCAAAATAACGTAGTATTGGGTTTAAGATGTAGAGAATTGATGAAAATACCCTTCATTATGGTCATTTGAACCCAAAATACAACCCTTATCCACGGGTTGTAGAATGATTTATGGGTCGCAATTAGAGAGTTACTTCCTGGTTACATTTTTAAACTTCTAAAACTATTCTGAAAGTCAAACTATGATTCCTTTTTATGACTCATAGAATGGTTTATAGGTCGTAGACCTTTTCGTAGAACCCATCCACACTTAAAAAAATTTCCACAATTCAGGACCTCATCTATGAGACTATTTCATGACTCATAAATATGACCATGACTTGTATTATTTGTTCGTAATTCATGATTTGGAAATCCATATTTTGGCCAACCTAGATCCCATTCCACGAACACTCATATACAATTCCTAGTTCTATTTATAGACCATAAATGCCCCTCATAGTCCACCCTCACACTTAAATAATTTTTCACCCTGACTGGCCCACTCCATGAGCCTTGTCTATGACCCATAATTTGAACCACGAGCCATAAATGAGACTCGTACTTTGATCTGCAAATTTCTAGTTTAGCACTTTTTCAACACGTTTTGACTTTCTAACTTGTAGGACCTTATAATATCTCTCCATAGGGAATATTCGTCCTTGATATACTAAACGTAAGCTCTAAGAAATTAAGGAAGCAACTAAAAACTCCACATGAATGTTAAAATGTAATTTAAAATTCCTTTACATAAAATTTCAAACCATGCTTTAAATATTATTCAAAATAGTCACATAAATATGTAAATATCCATAGATGTCATGAAAACTAAAATTTAAGGAATTCGAGATCTTTGGAAAAGAAGAACATAATATCTTAGGCTTGAGTAGAGTGGCGGAGATAACGATATCGCTTCATTATGTCCACTTCCACTTCCCATGTCGCATTTTGTAATGACTTGTAGGTCATTTTTGAGCTTATCTGTGAAAATTACTATTTTTCCCTTTTGTAAGTTGCTTTGGACCTATTTTGAACTATCTATATTATTGGAGCTAAAATCTTGAGTCTTAAGAGTGGGAAATATGAGTTTTGGAATTTTTGGAAGCTTAAGTTGTTGAAAAAGTGAGTTTTTGTACCATTCTGAGTTTCGAATGTCGAATTGAAAACCATCGCTTCCATTAGCTATGGAATGATGAATCTAGTTTCGAAGATGTTAGACAACTGAACGCAGAGTAAAAATGAAGATTTTGAACCCAAAGTTGCATTTTTAGTTATTTTTGGAGGAAAAGTTTGGCTTTGGTCAACATTCGAAGTTCCAAAGCTCGGATTGAAATTTTGAAAGTTTCAATAGTTTCGGATGGTGAAACTAATGCTAGAAATAATCTCGTCATAACTTTTGAAGTTGTCTAGGACAGTTTTGGTATTTTAAGTTTTAAGCTAGTTTATTTTAGTTACATTAGTAGTTGTATCGAAAAGATCTCAAAATCTAATTCTGATTATTTTGTTGAGTTTGGATCACCATTTTGGGTATGGATACATGTCTGATTTATGAATTTTAGATTTTGAATGAATCTCGAGGGTCCGTTCCAAGTTTTGGACTTAGTTGTGTTTTGTTGGTTAGAAGACTTCTGGTGCAGCCCATTTTTCTTCTTCGCATCCCCGGAGGTCTGGGTGGTATAAAGGTCTACATTCTTGGGGGTCCGATCTGTGTTCCCAGAGGCTATTTTGCTGCTTATCTGCATTCGTGGAGGTGTTTTTTTATGCCTAAATAATATTACAGTCGTGAAACACCATCTTTACTCATTTTGCAAATATTTCAAGCTTTTGGGGCGATTTTTTACAAAGACTTTTGTGGAATTCTTTGTGGTAAGTGTTTTTATCATCACTTTGATTAATTTTCATGACTTTTATCTTGATTTTGTCTTGAATGTCATGATTTTGAATGTCAAAAATTGGAAAATTTGAGTCTATGATTTGAAAACTTTAATTAATAATTTCTCCTTTGATTTGAACTCAATTTTAGTGGAATTTTCACTCACGAACTCCTGTTCTCGCATAGACTCATAATTTCTAGTCAATTTTCAGATTTAAAAACTTTGAATTTAGCCTTAATTTTGACTGTTTTTCCTCCTAAGCATAATTCGTGCCAATATGAGTAACAAAATTCATCTCTTCACGCATAGTATCTGTTCTTGATAGTGATTGATTGATTTGGTAATCGTTTAGAGGCTTCAGGTGATTGAAAGCTTATTGAGTGTGATTTTGGCATCGAGGTAGGTTCGACTAACCTTTTGAGATTGAATTTAAGTTATTGGATATGTTCATGTGATGATTGTAAGATCTAGATTGATTCATGAGTAAATGAGCTGATATGATAGAATTTTTGATGGAAATGTATTACCGATTATGTCGAATTTGAGTAAATTGTGATTCTCATTTAGAGAGTTTGTGGTAAATTGATTGTATTTATGATACATGTTACTTCCCCAATACATACAAGTGTACATGGTTAAAACAAGTAAGATAGTGGCCCTTATCAGGAGCCGAATGTCGAATCCAAGGGACTTAAAACTAGAGTTCAATTATAAATCAAAGATTGTTATGTTAAGTTTGTTTTCTTATGAAATGATGGATGTGTGAGTTAAGACTAAAACAACTAATTAAAACTACTATTATCAATTGATTCTGAGAGAAATATTAATGTAAGCAAGATTCCGGGATTATAACCATTTCGACACATATCCTAGACTCAAATAGTTGCTCTTATTTATGGATTTCCTAATTATTGATTCACAGGGTTGAGAATACCTAAGCAGGGTTGCACGCCTCTATCGGTCTACCCTTATTGACAGCCTAACTGCATCGTTGAGTGGGGATAGACATCATCAATGAGAATGCTTTAATGTTATCTTCCTGTATTTGAATCAATCTAGTGTATAGGTAGTTGTCACCAGTTTTCCATACACGAATCAACCTAGTTTTCTAGATGAACAAGCTCCATATAGTCCTGTGCTCTATTCACTCCAATATCTCTTGAATTCAGAATGAAAAACGAATTTATCCCATGGTTAGCTAGACTATGAAGCATGGAAAAAAGAAATCTAGGAATAATTAAGTGGAAACCTATTCATAAATTGTAAATATCAAGAACTAAGACATTTTCTATGGATAAAATCCTAGAATATGGGAAGATTAACGACTCATAATTGTTTCAAAACACATCAAAATGCTAGTCAACATTCAAGAATGGAAATCTAAGATGAAAAACCAACCAAGAATGAAAATCTAAGATGAAAAATCAACCAAAGTAACCTTAGAATGGAGTTCTCAGTAGTATCTCCTTGTTCCCTCATAAAAACTAGATCTAAAATTAATGTTCCAAACTAAATATAAACCTACAAATCCGGTTTCTCACTTTTTCCCTTGCGTCTTCAAAGTCCGCAACGTGGACTAGGTTGCTTTTACTATATTTTTGCATTTAATGTTGACTGGGCCAAATTATCTATTTCTTCTACAGGTTTGTGACGCAGAGTGTGACCATTTTCTAGCTTCGCACCTTTTTCTCCATCTTTTCAACTTGCATTGCTTCTTGCAAGGGTTCGCCACACGAAATAATGTACTTTTACTAGGCTAACTGATTTCTTCACTTTATTTTGCATTTGTGTCCTTCATCAAACTCCAGATGTGAACCCGAACATTAATAATCTGGTAAAAAACCTACAAAAACACAACCAACAAGCGCACTTGACCCAATATTAGCAAAATAAGCTGAATTACACTAAAAACACCTAAAATCTATGGATTTATCCTCTCATTAAGCTTTTAAACATGGTTAATTTTGGCTACTTTGGCATATAAATACACCTAAGATCAACACATCCAGGACTGATGAGCATATTTTGGAACTTGCAGAGTCTGGTTTCATTAGCATTTTATTATTGATGAGAGAGTGGTGATATGAGATATATTGATGGCATTATGGTATTGATTGATGCACCTGGCGTAGGTTTTGATGGTATGGATATTATATACATCCATTATCATTTATACTTCTTTTATACATACTTGAAATGTGGCATTGGCATGTACTCATATCTTATAGCATCTGTACTACCTTTTGAGTACGCTGAGGTAGTAAGGTTGAGATATTGTACCACTTTTATAAATTCCTTACCTCCGTTGAGGTAGCAAGGGTGATATGTACTATATGTGAGATATTATATCACCTTTTTATAAAACCCCTCGCCTACATTGAGATAGAAAGGGAGGATTATACCACTTTTTTCACCCTTTGACCATGATGAGGTGGCAAGGTTGAGGTATTACGACACCCCTTGACCACACTGCGGTGAAAAGGTTGGGAGATTTCAATATATGGTCTGATGAGACCCCCATGGGTTCTACCTTGTAGCCTTAGCTCGATAGATATATACACTAGTTAGAGATGGTCGTGATTCCACCCACACATTGCATTTATACATTACGTTACATTGTATCAGTTAATATTATTGTTGTCTGACCTTATATATATATATATATATATTTGTGTGTGTGTGTGTGTGTTTGTGAGTGTGTGTGTGTGTCTATATATATTACATACTTATTCAATTTCTCTTACTCAGTCGGTTGAACCCACTGGGCATATTTCGGTGTACTCGCCTCTACTTTGTTCCTCCCTACAGATTGAGCATAGAGATCCCCATAGCGTAGTTGATTCTATTTTATCAGGGACCTTTTTCATTACCAGATCCAGCAGTGAGGCTCAGACTTTGAGTCACCATTGTTTCTTTGAGACTTCCTTTTGTTGACTTTTGTATTAAACTATGTATTTGCTATTAAGATAATGTTGTATTTTCTATTGAGACAAGTGTATTCAGTCATCCGTACCACTTTAGATGCTTTTGTACTCATGACTCCTGATTTTGGGATTTTATATTAAATGTTGTTATTGCTTTTGCTTTACTCTGTTCTCTTTAATTATGATCCTATTTTGGATTGTGACAAGTTTGGTATTTGAGCTACAGGTTTGTTGAGCTCATGAGTCAAGAGCGGGCATGTCTATTAGAGTCTCACAGATTAGTATGTAGACGTCCATATCCATATTTGGGAGGCTACATGGAACTTGATAGGAAAAGCTTTTGTGTCTTGCTTCTACTCATGTACTTCTTCATATCAAAGTGTCTAATCTACTCCATCTGCATAAATGCCAATTGCTAGATCTCGACGATTAATGGGATAGCCTGAGCCAACTGATATGGCTTCCACTCGTGGTCGAGGCAAGGCTAATAATAGGGCTAGGGGATGAGGATATGATACAGGGGAAACTCTACCCAGAGGATAGAATAGGTCGGCTTCTCAAGAGCTTGAGTATGAGTCAGAAGGCCTACAGACTCTATTCCACCATTTTCAGCCCTTGATGCTATGCCCTCAGTTCAGGAGCTACTTTTACGAGTATTGGCTATATTAGAGAGAGCTCATTAGGCTCTAGTTATCATTGATGCAATAGCTTATACAACACTAATTGGCCCTTCTATAGCTCTAGCTAAGCTAACCATGATTCATGTGGGTCCTTTCTCAGTCTGAACAGACCCTTCTATGACTTCTACGGTTCCTTGTTAGACATCTTAACCCAGTTCTGGTTCACAACTTCAGGGATTGGCTATTGCTTCTGAAACACCCCACACTTACCTAGGAATTCTCCCATAATCATAATTCTCTTATATCTCAAATCGGGGATATTTAAACACCCCTCCACATAGTTCGGAAAGACCATATGATGCATTTTTTTCAATATCTCAAAATCCATGCAGAATTTCACAAATCTGAATTTATGTTCATGTTCAGAGGGAAACATTGTGTGGGGAAACGAGTACCTACAAGGTATACTTTGTCCGTGCCAAGAAAAATAATTTTTGGTGAAACTTCACAAAAATAGTAGATATCCACGACGGGTCTGCGACGCGGACCTGACGCAGACTAGTTCAAAAATTTCCAAAAATTGTTCTTTTTACTATAGGGTAATTGGGTAATAGCCCTATACCTATATACATGAAAATTTCTCATTGTCTAGCCGTTTTGAGCCCTAAAAACCAACCAAAAGCCTCTCAAAATCCTCTCTAATCTTCATTAACTTCTCCATCCATTCTCAAGGTTTTCAAGAAGTCTCGTTGGAATTCAAGGAAACCAAGTCAAGACCCAAGTCCTCCTCAAGATTCAAGAGTCCCAAAATTCATCCAGGTCTAAAGATTTCATTCAATCTTCAAGTCTCCATTTCAAATCTTCTTCAAGAAACTCTCTACTATCAAGGTATGTGAGTTTCTTTCATAGGTTCCGTTCATCAATAATGCCCAAGCTTCATTTTCTTAAAAATTTCATGATTTAAAGATGATTTACTCATAGGTATTATTTATTATGAAAATCATTGCACATTAGGTTGGAGTTTATGAAATTGTATCTATTTTACTATGTTTTGAGCTATGAATCTAAGATTTATTGTGGGATTTGGTGAAGGATTTTGATGTATATTGCTTGAGGGTGTTACCAAGTATCTGTTGATGGTTTTACATTAGATTTCCTAGCATGATGATATTCTTGAATTGCATGGTTTTACACTGGCATTACACACCCGCCAACTGTTTGATAAAATGCCTTTTTAAGGATTCTTTAAGTTTTGATGATCTGTTGGTTGAGTTATGATTCAAGTGACTCTATGATGATTATGAGCTTTCTAAAGATGTGTTTAAATCATGAAAATATTAATGATGTTGTAGGGCCAGATTAAGCCCCTTTCTTAAGATTATACCTTTTGTGAGTCTTTGATGTTGGTATTAATGAAAAAGGTAATGTTGATGATGACTCATTCTTATGATTGAAGTTAGGCTCACCATTTGAGGTCAATGATGTTGAGAGCTACTTGTGCCATGTCTATATGTATATTGCAAGTTATTAAAGTATGATTATCTTATATATTCCATGGGATTAGACTCAACACCGAGTGGACTAAAGGCGAGTCCCCAAGTCCTAGAACTACGTGCCACCATAGCTGAAGGGATTAGAGGCGAGTCTCCAAATCTCTAAGAGGTGAGTACCCTAAATATGAGCACTTTAGGTGAGTACCCGAGTCCGGGCTTGAGGCGAGTATTGATCATGCTGAGGTGGCAAGGTTGAGATATTGTGACACCCCTTGATCGCTCTGAGGTGACAAGGTTGAGTGATTTTGGTATATGCTCTGACGAGATCCCCATGCGTTCTACCTTGCAGCCTCAGCTCGGTAGATGTACACACCTGCCAAAGACGGTCGTGATTCCAGACCATGCATTGCATTTATACATTTCATTGCATTATATCAATTATTATTATTATTATTGTTATTATTATTATTATTATTATTATTATTATTATTATTATGTTGCCTATATATATATATTTTGCACTAACAAATGTGCTGCCAAAATACAAACCTTTTGATGCTTAAAACTTGGATTTTTTTGTGTTCTCAAAGCGAAGTTAGTGGGTTTGATTTGTTTATATGTTTGTTTTGCAGAATTGCAGGATTCAGTATGATTTTAGGCAAAGTATGCAGAATTAGAGTTTTTAATGATTTACGAGCTACTCTAGAGGACATGGTTCCTTCCATGATCCATAAAGAGGTTTTTCGAGTAAGATCCAGTGAAGGATCAAGTTTAAGAAGTTGCATCCATGAATTGCTAGACGAGCTGTACAATTCTTCATAAGTCACGGATTAGTTTCATGCCAGGAGGATCAGATTCTGAAGAGTTTTAGAAAAGCTATCAAACAAAACCCTCTATGGGCCGTAAGTCTATATATGACCCTAAGAAGGTCTCGTCAAATTGAAGTCAGTTTTGGAAGTTACAGAGTATGAAGCCCAGGTATGGGCCATGGTTCCTTATACAGCCCGTAACCCATTTCGTAGAAGCTGCCGAATCTACTTTTTCTATTTCATTTTGGATTGTATTTTAGTTATTATAAATAAGCATTTTTGGTCTTTTTAGTAGAGAGACGCACAAAAGGATAGAGAAACACTTTTGAGACTTCATCTTTTGTGATTTCTACATTAAAAACATTACATTGTGATTTCTTGTGGAGAATTTTGGATTTCTTGTTCTTAATTTCATCATTGTAAGTGTTTAATTATGCTATTCCATCACATTATTTTTTCATCTACAATGAGTATGCATAGAAAAATCCACAACTAAAATTGTGGGAACCATGAAGAACTAAGAAGGTAAAACTAGATAATACATAATTGCTGGAAAGTGTGCATGTATGTATTAATTTATTTTCTTCGTTATGAATGCTTTTTAATGGTGGCCAACAATAGAACCCGCCTAATTCTTACTGAGTAGATCAAGCTAGTAAATATGAATAGGGAAAAAGATTAATTAATAGGATTTGATGTGATCCCTCTTATCTAATGAACCAAACTTAATCAAGGGGCAGTTGTACAGGAACAAAAAGTAAGGGTTAGCAATGTCACACTGTGGGGATGGATCAAATAACCTAGTGAAATTTACTTCTCTCCTGGATCAAACGGTTTGGTAAACTTAACTTGCTAGATCTGCATGTTACATGCTAGAAAAGATTATAATTATTCGGTGATACTAAGTTAGGAGTTCATGGAGAACACAATACTCTAGTTACTTCTCTCAATTACATAATCACCCTTTTCGAGAGATAAGTAGGTTAATTCATTCGACTTGCTCGTATCACTCCTGGTCTAGACCATATTCCCTATGGGATCAACTTTAACCTCGGTTAGGTTATGAATTTTGACAATGATTGCTTATACTTTCAAAAAGAGGTGTAGTTTGGACGACATCAAATTTTGACTTTGTTGTCGGGGAATACTGCTTTTAGACTAGTTTAATTTGAGTAGTTTGAGAATTAATCCTTATTTTCCTTATTTTACATTTCTTATTGTTTTTATTCTGTTTTAGCATACAGGTGTAGTGTATACACAATACTGGTAGTCAAGGAAATTTCTTGGCTCTATTTGACCCTGAGATCCAAATGACATTGAGAAGAATGGCCTAAACAATACGAACAATGCTACAAATGATGTCGTGAATGCAACACTGAACGCAAACAATAATAATAACCCACCACCACTTGAGGATGTGAATCCACCAGCACAGGATCTTCAAGTCGCGACTAACTCATAGAATCAATACAGGCTTGACCCTATGGCGATAGATATCACTAGAGCTATTTTGTTACCTCCATTACCAGAGGGCACAAAATTTGTAGTTTCTACCAAGCCTTAGATCAAAATAGCTAAGCTTTCGCTAACACTATCATGGGGGGCTCATTTTGAGATTATTTCTGGTTATAGTTGAGTGGCTGGAGAAGGTGGCCAATATGAACCATGCATGCTGGATGAGAGACAAGTCAACGACTAAGACCTCTATCTCTGTTAACACTAATTCTGAGCAAGCAAAAATAAATGACGAGATGTGTAAGAGATGGCTTGAATTAGTACTAATGTGGGTTTATTAATGAAACAAATTCAGGAGCACATGAATGCTATAAATCACCAGCCTCTATGAGCACCCATGTGTGAGGAGCCCTAACTATTAGGATGTCACTTTCTTTGTCAGTGGTCAGATGGGGGATTTTTGGACCAACATCCAAGGGTCCAATCAGGACTTTTGGCCCCAAGGTCAAGGAAACCAAAGTCGAAACTTAGTAAAGATGATGCTTTCAGAGATAACAATCAAGTGGCTACTTTGATAAGAATAGGGGCTTGGAGAAAGATGCTAATTGGGGATACAAAGATGGTTATAAAAATGGTCCATATATGCCACCACACAATCGTGACTATGGGGCTGGTAGTTTGAGAATTAAGGAGATGTTCGACTGACTGCTGAAGAAGGCTAACACCCAGGATGATACCTTGAAGGGCATAAAATGTGATATCTCTAGTATTAACCAAAAAATCAAGTTTAATTCAGTTGCTATTAAGCAGTTGGAGCAACAGTTTAGCAAAATGTTGACTCAGTTAAACCAATGTCAGAAAGGTACATTGCCCAGTAACACAGATTCGAATCCAAAGAATGAGGGGCAAAGCATGGTAGTGACGACACACAACAACAAGTAGACCATTGATCCACCAATTCCAATTGATAATGATGAGGTTCATGAGGAGATGGTTGATAGCAAGGATGCAGAAATCGAAGATGCTAGCACAAAGGATGGGGTGAGTGATAAGGTAGTGATGCCACAGAAGTTGAAACCCATACCTAGACCTCCTCCTTTCCCTCAGAGACTTAAAAAAAGAAGATGGAAGTTAAGTTTTAGCACTTCATCAACATCTCTCTCATTAAGGCCCTACATACCTAGGGCTCAATTTTCCTTTCTTAACAAATTGGATCAAACCCTTCATAGGTGGAACCTTCAAGTAGACAATGTTGAACTCAAGGTCTCTTCTCCTAACATTAGAGTATGACTTTTGGTGTTTTTGAGCAGTTTTCAATTATTACCTTATGAGTTTCACTTTCTCCAAAGCATCTATGTCTAAGTTGGGTCCTATCAAGGCCAATTTATAAACTTCAAACCAGCCACCGAAAATTTACATCGCCTCTCATACAAGGCCTCGAACGGTGCCATCTCTATGCTAGAGTGATAGCTATTATTGTTGGTGAATTCTATAAGTGGTAAGTCATCATACCTCTAACACACAAGCCCTCAACATATCTTCAAGTGTTTAAATCATCCTCTCGACTTGCCCATCGGTTTGAGGGTGGCAAGAGTGTATTCAACTTTGCCTTTTACCAAGAAACTTTTGAAATAACTTCAAAAAATGAGAGGTGAATTAAGAACCACTATCTAATGATGATGGATAATAGAAGTCCATGCAATCTCACCAACTCTCAGATATACAACTCAGCACAAACGTCGGCACAATAGGTTGTCTTGATCTGTAGGAAGTGAGTAGAATTTGTCATTCTATAAACTATCACATAAATAGAGTTAAAATTCCTCTTAGTCTTTGGCAAACCACCAAAAAAATTCATGTTGGTGTCTTTCCACTTCTAAGTGTGGATTCAATGTCTTGGGCTAGGCCACTTGGCCTGTGATGTTCAATGTTGTTTGCAATTGGAACATTCACCTATGGACTTTGCTATGTCCTTTTTCATTCTATTCTACCAATACACTTCCTTTAGGTTTCTATACAACTTAGTGGCACTGGGATGAATATCATAGGAAAAACTATAATCCTCTTTCAAAATCAAGTTTCTCTACCCATCAACATGCGGTACTCATAATCTACCTTCATAACAAAGTACTCCATCTCCTTCTTGTGAGAAAACCTCCACTTTACCTTCTTTCACCAATGTCTTCAATTCAACCAAAGTGGAGTGAAGATGTTGGTTAGATTTGACATCTAGAATCAAAGATGTCCCGGAGCCATTCAAATCTATCATACGACCATTTTCAGTATCACTCAATCTCACCCCTATCTAGTCAACCTATGGAATTTCTTTGCCAACTCCCTTTTCCCCTCTTTAATATGAGGCACACTACCCATAAACACCCTATTAAGTGCATTAGCTATAACATTAGCCTTACCCTAGTGATATTTCACATTCATATCGTAGTCTTTGAGAAGTTCTAACTACCTTCGTTGTCTTAGGTTGAGATCTATTTTAGTGAACACATGTTGGAGACTTTTATGATTGGTGAAGACATCAACATGAATCCCATATAAGTAATGATGCCAAATCTTTAATGCAAATTCCACGATTGCTAAGTCAAGATAATATGTTGGGTAGTTCTTTATGCACCTGCAATTGCCTTGAAGCATAGGAAATCACCTTCCAATGTTGCATAAACACATAACCCAAACCAATTCGTGAGGCATCATAATAATATATCACAAACTCCTCAGTACCCTCTGGCAAGGTCAAAATTAGAGAGAAAGTTAACTGATCCTTCAATGTTTGGAAGTTTTTCTCACACTCTTCCATCCACACAAAGTTTGCTTTCTTTTGAGTCAACTTTGTCAATGGTGACGAAGTGGAGGAGAATCCTTCAACAAACTTCCTATAATACTTGGCTATACTCAAACACCTCCTATTTTCGAAGGAGTTAATGGTCTAGCTCAATTCTTCACCACCTCTGTCTTCTTAGTATCAACTTTAATTCATTCACCAAACACATGTCCAAGAAATTTCACCTCTTCCAACCAAAACTCACATTTGTTAAATTTGCCATACAATTGCCTCTCTCTCAGGATTTGTAGCACACATCTCAAATGATCCATGTACTCTTTCCTACTCTGAGAATACACCAAAATGACATATATTAAGACAACAAAAAATGCATCAAGGTAGGGCTAGAACACCTTTCTCATGAGGTCTATAAATATTATCGGTGTATTAGTTAAACCAATTGATATCACCATAAATTTAAAATGGCCCATACCTTGTCAGCAAAATTATTTTGGGAATGTCACACTTCCTCACCCGTAGTTGATGATAACTATATTGAAGATCAGTTTTGAAGAAATGTCTAGCCCTTTGAAATTGATCAAAGAAGTCATCTATTCTTGAAAGGGGGTACTTGTTCTTTATGGTCACTTTGTTCAATTGCTGGTAACCTATGCACATACGGAGTGATCCATATTTCTTTCTTATAAACAACACTGGGCCACCACATGAAGATCTACTTGTTCTAATGAAACCCTTCTTCAACAAATCCTTTGATTTCTCCTTCAATTCTTTTAACTTTACTGGGGCCATTCGGTAAGGAGGAATGTAGATAGGTTAGGTATTGGGAAGAAGACCTATGCCAAAATCTATTTCCCTTTCGGGAGGAACACCAGACAATTCTTTTAAAATAACATCAGGGAACTCATTGAAAATGGGAACCAACTCAAGAGATAAAACCTCGGAAGTGACATCTCTAATCCTCACTAGGTGATTGACACTCCCCTTGAAAATTATCTTATGAGCTTTAAGATAGTAGACAAATCGAGCCCTACAAACTGAATTACTACCCTTTTACTCAAGAAGGACTCATTTGGGAATTGGAATTGGAATTTAACCTTCCAGGTTTTAATAATCTATAGAAGCATTAGAGGCATGTAACCAATCCAACCTAAGAATGAACTAAAAATAATATAAAGTTCTATTAGATCACAAGGGCCAACTTTATGGAAGATAGACACATGAAAATTTCTATAGACTCTTTTCGCAACAACTGTCTCACTTATGGGAGTACAAACCTCAACGGGCTCAACTAAGACTTTGGGACACACGTTGAACCTATTTGCAAGGAAAGGAGTTACAAAAGACAAATTGACTCCTAGATCTAATAATGCATACACATCAAAACCATAAACTTTTCAAGTATATCGATAACCATATTTGGACTATCTTCTACTTCTTGTAGGGCATGCAACTCATAGGATCGGTTGACTCTTGGAGAACTTCCTTGGGCTTGAATACCTTGGCCTTGAAGCATAGCACCACTACTCCTTAACTCCCTACCATGGTGACCAGGTAGGGCCTGGACGTGACACGGTGAATAGGGAACCCGAAGGGACCCTAATCAAGTCTATTAGCATATCAATCACACATCCTTGGTTGCGGAACCAATATAGACATTTCAAGATATATTAAAAAGGGGAAAACGGGATTGAGGGAAGCCTTTAACATTCATAAAAAGATAAGAGAGCCAAGCTCATAGCATAAATACATCATAACATCCAACAACACCTCTATCTTAGAATAGAGTGGGGGCCAAGATACTTTCCGGGCTAACCCTCATAATAATAATAATAAGTAGTCCAAAATATACAAGATGTAGTCTAAACATAAGCATAAAAAAGATAGATATATTGTCCCCGGACATAAGGAATCACCAAAAGCTAACTTGAACAATTCGTCTAGCAATGTGGAGGAGAATTAATGGGAGATCCAGTTCCTACATGGTGATATCATGTAGGCAAAGAGTATGCGTTAGTAAATTTGAATATACTAAGTATGTAGGATGCAACGCAACAAGGATAAGCTACATATTAAAATGCATAGGCATAAGCAATAAACAAGTATAGTAACAATATGGATGCATGACCAATGCTTGACGCATAACATTCTTATATAGAACATATTACATGTGTAGGAAGAGACCATCATCCTGTACCAAGAAAACCATTACTCGAACTTTGCATAAAATGCATGAGATGGGCCAAATAGCCACCCACTTGCCTTACGATATAACCTTTTTTGAGAATGTTACCAATACTGCCACTTTACGACAGAGTCTTTTTGAAAGGTAGTATAAGATGTCCCTTGCTTTATGATATAATATTTAGGTAGGAGCCGTGAGTCATTCTACCTTATGGTATGGCCTTTTTGGTGGAATGTCCATACCATATGATATAAGCTTTTTGGTAGGAACCATGATTTGTACCTTATGGCATGGTCTTTTCGGTAGATGTTGTAAGATGTCATTACCTTACAATATAATCTTTCCAATAGGAATCATTAGTCATTCAACCTTAGAGCATAGCCTTTTTGGTAGGCCTTATAAACTGTTCATACCTTACGATATAATCTTTTTGGTAAGAGTCATAAAAATAGCTCATCAAATCATTACATTCAAGTATCAAGAAAGGACTTCTCATTTACCCAAGAACACAACCAACATGTGAACCCAACAATTCATTTGCAATGCCATATGTACTTTTACATGAATTCAACATATATATACTTCCCTTATTCATCATATAGTCACTTGACTAGAAACCCATGCAATAGACCATCAATGACTCAAGAATCCATGCCTAGACATTTTATCAAACACTTGGCGAATGTATAATGCTAGTTCAAAAATCATGCAATTCAAGAGTGAAAACATGTGAGAAAACTTAATGTAAATCAACCCACCAATACTTGGTAACACCCACTTTCAAGAAACATCAAGATCCCTTATCAAATCACACAATAAATCATAGTTTTATAGCTCAAATCATGAATAGTTGACCAACATTTCATAAAACTCCAACATAGTTTATAGTCATAATAATAGTATCCATAAGTAATACAACTTGAAAACATACAATTTACATAAAAAGGAAGGTTGGGCACCATGGGTGAAAGAACCCAATGGTGGAACCTACATACCTTAATCTTGGAGTTTTTGGAGAAAAAACTTGAGGAGGACTTAGGGCTTGACTTGGTCTTCTTGAATTACAACAAAACTTCTTCAAAATCTTGAGAATAGATAGAGAATTTGGTGAAGATTAGAGAGGAATTGGAAAGTTTTTTTGTTATCTTTTAGGGATGAAAATGACTGCAGAATGAGGAATTTTTGTATATATAGGTATTGGGTTATTACCCAATTGCCCCAAGTGAAAAGGAGATTTTTCAGCTAGTCCGCGCCAGGTCCGTGTCGTGGTCTGGCTGCAGACAACTACTATTTTCGCGAAGTTTCACCAAAAAATTATTTTTAAGGCACAGACTAGGTATACCTGGTAGGTACTCCTTCCCCCCACAATTTTTCCTGCTGAACAAGAATATGAAGTCGGATTTGTAAAATTCTACATGGATTTTGAGATATTCAAAAAAATGCATCATAGAGTCCTTCCAAGCTACGTGGAGGGACATTTAAATATCCCCGATTTGAGATATAAGGGAATTATGATTATGGGGAATTCGTAATAAAGTGCGAGGCATTTCAATATCTCCTCCTTGGGAACATTCGTTCCTAAATGTCAAAGAAACATGCGTAAGAGAAGAAATTACGAAGGTTCCAGCCCAACATGAATGCAACAAATGCACTTCAACCTCATTTTTGAAAAGTTTCAACATGAATGTCAAAAATCACTATAAACTTGTTACCATGATCATGAATGCATGCAAAATGACCTAAGGGATGAAACTTAGGATTTGAAATCATAGAAAGGACTTAATTTGTTATCTTAAGCTTGAATAGGATGAAAGAGGTACAAATATCACTTCTTCATGTCTACCTCAACTTCTCAAGTGGCATTCTCAACTTGTTGGCTCCTCCAAAGGACCCTGTCAGATGCTACATGTTTTGTTCCTCAACCTTTTACTTGTCTATCCAATATCTCAACCGGAACCTCCTTATATGTCAAATTATCCTCCAAAAGCACCCAGGATCTCAAAAGGCATCATCGCACTTAGGTCACCTACACATCTCCTCATCATAGACACATGGAAGACCGGATGCACCATATTCCTCTCCAAAGGCAACTCCAATTCATAGGCCATCTTACTAACTCTCCTCAACTCCCTATAAGGACCCTCACACCTTGGGCTCGATTGTCAACCTTATACACATATAGCCCACCTCGGTACCTAAATCCACCATCTCCTCCTTGGGAGAAAACCTCCACTTTACCATCCTTCACCAAGGCCTCCAACTCTAGTAAGACGAAATCAAGGTCTTGCTTTAACTAGACCTCTTCAACCAAAGAAGATTTGGAACCATCAAAACTACTACACCACTATTCCCAACTTCACCCAACCTCATTACTAACCTAGTCAATCGGTGTACTTCTCCAACCACACTTTTGTCACCCAAAGATTTTCACTTTCCATAGTTAGCAAACAACCTCTTATTCCTCAATATCACCCTCGAATGATTCACAAGCTCTTTCTCACATCTGGAAATGAATCAACATATCATCACTAAAGACTACCACACATATACCAAGGTAGGGATTAAAGACCCTATTCATGCGACCTATAGACATAGCTAATGCATAAGCCTAACCAAAGGACACTACCCTAAATTTAAAATATTGAAAAAGACATCAAGGACACATTGACCATCGGAATCGACTCAATAGGAAGGACCTTAGGCTCAACATCCCTACTCTTACAAGATGATAAATGCAACCCCTTAGAGAACAATTGGATCTTTAGACAAGTAATGAACCTATCCCTTCACTACCACTTTACAATCCTCCACATCAAGGACCGGTTCATTAAGGAATTGGAATCTAACTCAATGGGTTCTACAATCAAGGGAGACATAACATTTATGTAACCAATCAATCCCAAGAATGGCATCAAAATCCACCATATATAATTCAATAAAATCACAAGGCAGACCTAATGCAATATGAACATGAAACAATTCTGATAGACTTTTCTAGCAACAATAGACTCACCAATGGGGTAGACACTTTATAAGGTCTCACATAATAATTCATAACACACATAAAGCTTATTAACAATAAAAGGAATGATGAAAGAAATAGTGACATTCGGATATGCAAATGCATAAACATCATAATAAACAATCTTTAACATACTGGTAACAACATTGGACACCTAATCCACTCCTTGCCTCCTTTTTTCCTTCGGCTCATATTAGCACCTTGACTTTGAGGACGACCATCTCTACCCTTGTTTTGAGCATGTGGGCAACCAACAACCTTGAGAACTATTTCACCACAACCAAAGCAAGCATTAGAATTCCCCAAACATGGACAACCATGTTTCCCCCACACTTTGGCACCTAAGATTAGCTACCCCACCATTACCTCCTTGAATCCATGAGTTAGGCACCCCATCATAAGCAAATTGTTGTTAGGGGAAAGACTTATCTTTACATCTAAAGCATGACATAGATTATGAAGAAGTGAAACATTTCCTAAAATACCTCAAAGATTCTTATTCATAGTTGTGGCACGCTTCATAACTATGATTAAGAATCTAATCGACATGGTGTGTTGGATTTCGAGGACCATTAACAACTTAATGCTCTAATACCAATTTTTCCATGACCTAGACTAGGGCTTGGGTGTGACACAACGAATGGGGAATTCGAAAGGACCCTAAAAAAGCCTCTTAGCATATCAATCGCACATCTTTGGTCATGGAAGCAGTATACACATTTCAAGATATATTAAAATGGGGAAAATAAGACTAAGGGAAGCCTTTAGCATTCATAAAAAGATAAGAGAGCCAAGATCATAGCATAAATACATCATAACATCTAACAACACATATAACTTGGAATGGAGCGAGGGCCAAGACACTTTCCGAGCTCACCCTCATAATAATGATCATAAGTATCCAAAATATACAAGAATGTAGTCTAAACAAAAGAATGAAAGAAGATAGATACTATCCCATGACTTGAGGGCTCACCTAAAGCTAACTTGAATAATCCGTTTAGCCACGTGGAAGAGAATTAATAGGATCTCTGGTTCCTACATGATGATATCATGTAGGCATAGAGTATGCGTTAGTATGTTTGAATGTACTAAACATGTAGGATGCAATATTACAAGGATAAGCTACATATTCGAAATGCATATGCATAAGCACTAGATAAGTATAGTAACAATATGGCATGCATGACCAACGCCTGACGTAAATCATGTTTATATAGAATATATTACAAGTGTAGGGAGAGACCATCATCATAGACTAAACAAACCATTACTTGAGCTTTACACAAACATGCATGAGATAGGCTAAATAGACACCTACTTGCCTTACGATATAACTTTTTCAGAGAATGTTACCAATACCCCTAGCTTACGACATAGTATTTTTGATAGGTAGTATAAGATGTCCCCTACTTTGCGCTATAATCTTTTAGTTAGGAGCCGTGAGTCATTCTACCTTACGACATGGCCTTTTCAATAGAATGTTCATACCTTACGATATAATCATTTTGGTAGGAACCATGATTTGTACCTTACATTATGGCCTTTTGGGTAAGTGTTGTAAAATGTCTTTACCTTATGATATTATCTTTTCGATAGGAACCATTAGTCATCTACCTTAAGGCATAGCCTTTTCTGTAGGTCTTATAAAATGTCCATATCTTACGATATAATCTTTTCAGTAGGAGTGATAAAAATAGCTCATCAAACCATTATATTCATATATCAAGAAAGGACTTCTCATTTACCCAAGAGCACAACAAACAAGGGAATCCAACAATTCATTTGCAATGCCATATGTACTTTTACATGAATTCAATACATATATACATTCCCTTATTTATCATATAGTCACTTGACTAGAAACCCATGCAGTGGACCATCAATGAATCAAGAATCCATGTCAAGACATTTTCTCAAATGTTTGCTAGGTGTATAATGCTAGTTCAAAATTATACAATTCAAGAGTGAAAACATGTGAGAAAACTTAATGCAAATCAACCTACCAATACTTGGTAACACCCTTTTGCAAGAAACATCAAGATCCGTCATCAAATCACACAATAAATCATAGTTTCACAGCTCAAACCATGCACAGTTGACCAACATTTCATAAAACCCTAACATAGTTTATAGTCATAATCCATAATAAATAGTACCCATAAGAAATATAATTTGAAAACATGCAATTTACATAAAAAAAAGGTTGGGCACCATGGGTGAAAGGGTCCAATGGGTGAAATCCATATACCATAATCTTGGAGTTTCTTGAAGAAAAACTTGAGAAAGACTTGGGGCTTGACTTTGTCTTCTTAAATTCCAACAAAACTTCTTGAAAATCTTGAGAATAGCTGGGGTGTTTGGTGAAGATTAGAGAGGAATTACAGAGGTTTTTGGTGAGTTTTTAAGGTTGAAAAGGAGAGTTTTGAGCTAGTCCGCGCTAGGTCGGTATCGCGGCCTGCGCGCGGATAACTATTATTTCTGTGAAGTTTCACCAAAAAATTATTTTCATGGAATGGACAAGGTATACCTTATAGGTACTCATTTTCCCACTCAATTTTTCCTTTTGAACAATAATATGAAGTTGGATTTGCAAAATTCTGCACAGATTTTGAGATATTAAAAAAATATATCACAAGGTTTTTTTGAGCTACATAAAAGGGCGTTTAGATATCCCCAATTTGAGATATAAGAAAATTACGATTATGGAGCATTCCTAGGCTAGTGTGGGGCATTTCATTGAAGCATTCATTGGAACTGGCTAGGCATTACTCTTTGTGGGGCATTCCAATCTTTGTATAATTTGGGGAAGCTTGAGCACCTAAACCTCCTTGTGATTTGGTGTTGGACCCCTTGTCGTTATTGAACCTAGGAGGAGAAGCATTGGTTGAACCTTGGCCCATTTTCTTTTTGTCACCATGGTACTTACTATGTCAACCAACACTTTGGAGAGAGGATCCACCACTTTCAACTTGAGCCCTTTTGGAATCCTTAACACATTCCCTCAACATTCTTCCTCTATTTGCTCCACATACGTCATGAGGAGGGAAATGTTCATCTCCTTCATAGATATGGTAGTTTTGCGCTCCTTGGACGCCAACTCGAGCACCCTAAAAATGAACTTGCTAATTCTATCCCTTAGGTAGGAAACCATGAGAGGTGCATACTTTAAGAGCTTGGTTGTACTGACCTGGTTGGTCATTTTTGTTATTATTTATGAAAATTACTATTTTACCCTTATATAAGTTGCTTTGGGCCTACTTTGAACTATTTGAATGTTTAGAACTAGAATCCTAAGTTTCAAAAGTTGAAAATATGAGTTTTTGTCTTTTTGTAAGCTTAAGTTGTTGAAAAAGTGAGTTTTTATGTCATTTTTAGTTTTGGAGGTCCGATTAGGTATTCGTCATTTTCATTAGCTCCAGAATGTTAAAATTGAACTACTGGAAGTTGCAAGACTGAATTTGGAGTTAAAATGAGGTTTTCAGGCCCAAAGATATGATTTAGTTATTTTCGAAACCAAAATTTGAGTTGGTCAACATTCAACAGTTCCAATAGTTCCAGATGGTGAAACTAAGGCTAAAAATAGTCTTGTCATAATTTTAAAGTTTTCGAGGGCAGATTTGGTATTTTGAATTTTAAACTAATTTTATTGACTTGCATTGGTAAATACATTGTGGAACTTCATAATTGAATGTCGATGATTCTGTTGAGTCCGGATTGCTGTTTCTAGTAAGGATACATATAAAGTATGTGAAATTCAAATTTCAGAGAGTGCCTATTCAAAGTTTGGTTAAACTTGTAATTTTGATGGTGCACAATTTCTGGTGTAGGGGTAATTTCTTCTCCACATTCATGGAGGTATTGGAGGCCTTACACTCTGCATTTTCAGGATGGGCTCCTCATTCGCGGAGCACTCTGTGCCTAAATAATTTTTAATTCGGAAAACACCATTTTTAATTCATTTTCAAACTTCTAAGCTTTTATGGGTGATTTTGAGGAAAGAGTTTTGAAGATTTTTGTTGGGTAAGTGTTTATGACACTAAACTATTCATTTCTATGAGTTTTATCTTGATTTTAGCTTTGGTTTCATGAAATTAATTACCCAAAATCAGGGATTTTTAGACTATATTTTTCAAACTTTAATCATTGATTTCTCATTCAATTTAAGCTTGATTTTAATGAAATTTTCATCCATGAACTCTAATTTTTCAGTAGAATATGATTTCAAAATCAATTTCCAGATTTGAAACTTTCGAATTTTAGCCTTAATTTTGACCATTTTGTCCCTAAGCCTAAAATATGTCAATATGGGTATCAAAATGCACCTTTTAATATATATAGTACACATTTTTCGATAGTGGTTGATTGATCCATGGATCATTTAGAGGCTTGAGTTGATTAAAAGCTTGTCCGAGTATGGTTTTAGGATCAAGGTAGGTTCGACTAAGATTTTTGGAACTAGATTTGAGCTATTGAGAACGCTTATGTGATAATTATGAGATGTCGATTGAATTGTGATCCGATACCATGTTATGATTGAATGTGATGGTAATATGAGGTCGTTTATGCCGAGTATTGAATAGATGGCCATCCTATTAACTAATTGAGATGAAATCTTGCGTTTTGAGATAATTGGGATATCATTATGATAATATGAGACTTGAAATAGTTATTGGTTAATGTGGTGACCAATTGATGATGAGTAGGATCAGTCTAAGAGTTATAAGCCCATTTGCAGGTACTTGTGGAGTTTGTTCTAATGACATGTGGTTATTTGTGAGTATGATGATATGAGACATGATATAGCCATATAATTTTAATACTCCATTGTTGCATTGGTACGCACTTATCTTATATTGACTAGTTGCATTAGTATGCGTAGATCTTATGGTCCATTGTTGCATTGTTATGCACATATCTTGTACTGGACTGAGTGCATCGATATGCATGTATCTTATTTCTGATTGGGTTGCATTGATATGCACACATGTTATATATGACTGATTGCATTGGTATGCATATATTTGATACATGATTAGATGCATTGTTATGTGCATTTATCACCATATTTACATCATTTGAGATATTATGATGTATATTGAGACAGTGGTTATGGCCTAAGATGCCTCGAGATACTTCTGATTGTGGCCTGTGATACCTTATTATATATATCTTAGTACATGGCTTGTGATGCCCTTAGATTCTATCTTGTAGCTTTGACTCCATAGATGTGTACATCGTCCCCCTGACGGTCATGATTTTACCTCATACGTGGCTCGCGGCACCATTGCAATCATGCATTGCAATGCATTATATCATTTTATCAGTTTACCATCTATAAATGCCATTATTCATGATTTTATTGTATTGTGTACTAACCATTTTGATGCAGGTGATATGATTCTTCATTATTACATACTCATTTGATTTATCTTATCCAATCGATTGAACTTACTAGGTACATTTTGGTGTAATCCCTACATTGTTTCCTTCCTGCAGATCGTACACAAGTTCAATGCAGGGTAATTGATCACTCTATCCGAGTGTTATCAATACCATCCAAATCTCAGCGATGAGGCCTAGACTTCGAGTCTCCGTGGATCTTTTGGTCCACTTTTTATTTTCTTATCTCACAGACTATGTACCAAATATTATGAGACAATATTGTATTTTCTTTTAAGACAATTGTATTTACCCTTCAGTACTGTTTTAGATTCTCTTATAATCATGATTCCAAGTTTTGGGAGATTTCTTATGTCATTTGATTTTGTTTCCTCTTTATTTATCTTCTGTAGTTGCCATCCATCTTTGGGTCGTGACATTGGAGAACCACAGGGAGTATTCCCTCACACTTATGCTGCTTTGCTTTAGGTTGATGAACTCTTGCACCTTGGCCTTCCTTAGCTCAAATGGAAAGAACATGTTTAAGAAGTCACTCTTGAATTCTTTCCATGCAATGGGCCCGCTTTATCACCTCTTTATTCCACACATTGGTCATACCAAACTTTGGCAATTCCCTTGAGTTGATAGGCCACATGCTTGGCCTTTTATTCTAGTGGTACCCCCATGATGGCTGCAATCTAATAGGCCTCATCAATGAACTCTACATGATCCTCGTTTACCTTAGAACCATGACACTTGGGCAGGTTCATCCTCATGAAATTCAAGATCCTAGTTGCATGGGTAGGTGCATGACAAGGATGAAATATCTCCCGGTTGGACTGGCTCGCCAAGGCTTCGGCCAACATGGTGAAGTCAGGACAACATTCTGCATGAGAGTCTCCCTCTTCTTGTGTCATGGGAGGGGCTTGATCATCATTTGCGTCCCTTGGTGGAGGAACTCTTCTCAACAGCATAATCTAGAAAATCGTAAAGAAAATATTGTTAGATAGGGAAAATCTTAGGCAACTTTAAAGGCATGACATGAATAATGAATAAAGGAAAGTTTCCTAAAATGCCTCATAACCACTTATTCATGATCATGACATGCTTCACAACCATGAACAAGACTCTATTCAACACGATAAATTGAACATCTGAGGAATATTTCAAAACCTAATGCTCTGATACCGAGTTTGTCATGACCCAAGCCTAGGGTCTACTCATAACACAATGAATGAGGGACCTAAATATACCTCACTTAAGCCTCACAATATTCATTAAGAATTCACAGGTATTTGATTAAAACAAAGTGGAATCTGAAAATGGGGAAATGGACCGAGGGATATTCAACATTCAAATTCCAATGAAGAAAGCAATTAAAAAATCTTACATTATCTAAACATACCAACTAAATAAAGACTTGGATAGATCTAACACATGTTCAAAGCTTATCCTAAAGTATAAGCATCATGGGACACAACATTGAAAGTAAAAGTCTCAAAATAACATAAAACTCAAGACGTAAATGTCTCAAGGTACAATAAGCTTGAAAGAAGGAGGTGATTACCCAAACTAAAGGACTCACCAATTGCACTAATCTTGAAAACCCAAGATACAGGAGTGAAACTATACCTATGCATTCTATTGGACCCAAAAATGATACATTGGAAGAATCCGTTGGGTCTTCCAATATCAATAGGTTGATTCTTTCGCTCCTATATCTTCCCAAAGAAAAAAAGATCTTTGAGAGTTGTTTCCTGAATCCAAAAGAGAGTACTTGGGTTCTCCAATAACTAAAAAGTGTAGCATACTTGAATCCAACTGGGTTTGCATTGGTGAAGGAACTGGATCGGAAAAAAGAGAGACTTTAGTTGTAAGATATCTAATGAAACTGTCGCTAGAATTGAGATCTTATTCAAAGAGAAAGATCTCGAATATCTCGAGTTTCTTCTTGTATATTATATGGATGATCCGATCCACAAGGACCATGATTGGGAATTGTCTGATCATCTTTCTCTGAGGAAGAGTCGAAATAGAATCAATAGCCACGAGCTAGAGAAGGTGAAAATTCAGTCCTTACATAGTGATATCATGTAGGCAAAATAAGTATTAGTACATTGGAATGTACAATGTATGTGGGATGCAAGTGTACCACATGAAATTGTAATATCATCATTCTTAACATGCATAGTTATATTCAAGGAGTATATCTTAATATGCAATAAAGGATCAATGCATCATACAAAAACATGGTTGAAATAACTTAAACATTATAACACATAACTTTGTAGGAAAAAACCATAATCGATGTTTAAGACCTTCCGAGCTACTATATGGAATCCAATTTTACCCCCTACGTTGGTACAGAGAGTCCACTTGCCAGGTGGAACTTCGTAAATTTATACATGCATATCTTAACATTAGCTTTGCTATTATGGATCCACTAGCCTTAGACTACAAAGACTCTTATGTTGGCATATAGTTAATGGGACACAATATTGTTACTAAGGTTACCTTACCAAACCACATCGAATGAAAAAGGTTCCTTTACCAAACCCCACCTCAATGTTCCATTCGATGCTGAGTCAACTCCTAAAAAATACTTATAAAATAATCATATGTATATATATATATATATATTTATAACTTTGAAACATTACATTGACATCATTGGAGAAGCGTAACCTAGGATTCCACTAAAGTGAGAATTGTCCAATCACATTGAGAGTCCATCTTAAACATCATCAAAGGGCTTCATAAAATGGTTATGACTTTCATGACATTCATAAACTTTCATAACATACTTTAAGGCCCTTATCATTAATATCACATAGTAACTTAACTTAAAACGTAGTGGGCTAATGCAATAAATTTTAAATCATATGATTTAAGAGTTTTATGAAATATCATGATGAAATTCACCAATTTAAAACCATTCCTAAAGAACCAATTTCTTCATTGAAACCCCCTACATAAGGAAATCATGAATTGCATTTTAATAACTCAATAACTCTCATAATGGAATCATAATATTTCATTAATGTATTCATGTAATGGAAATACATCATATTATCACCATTTAAAGTAAACTCATGAAAAATTAGAAATTTCTTAACTTAAAGCAAAGGTAAAAGGGATTATTGTTTGACTTTGTGGATGAAAGGAATTCCAAAAATCAAATCCATACATTTAATTAAGAAGCCTAAAGAAACTTGATGTTTGGAGGAGGAGCTCATGAATCCTTAGCTTTCTTCTTCTTTCTTGAAGAGAACTTCTGCCTTAGGATATTGAGAGAAGTGGAGAGAAGTGGAGCGCGGAGAGTATGAGAGTATGCGTTAGGGTTGGGGGCCGATATTAATCAATTTAGGCTACAAAATGATGCAGTACTAGGTTTAGGATGTACGGAATTGATGTAAATAACCTTCATTAAAGTATATTCAAACTCAAACCATAAACCTTATCTACGGGTCGTAGAATGGTCTTCGGGTCATAATTAGGGGGTCTTGTTTGGGTTATATTTTTAGACTTCTAAAGTTGTCTATGAAACCCAAATACAAGTTCCTTTTATGACTCATAAAATTGTTTATGAGTCTAGACCCTTCCATAGAACCCGTACACACTTAAGAAATATTTCCACAATTTAGGAACCTATCTACAAGACCTTTCATGGCTCGTAAGAAGGACTACGACTCATACTATTCGTTCATAATTCATGATTCAAAAACCTACATTTTGGCCAACCTAGATCTCATTACATAAACACTCATCTATGGTCTGTAGTTCTATTTAAGGACCATAAATTCCCCTCATAGTCCACCCTTAAACTTAGCAACAATGACTTTCCCAATCCACGAGCTTTGTCTATGACTTGTGGTTTGAACCATAAGCCATAACTCTGGCTTATTGCTTGTTATGCAAATTTTCAATTTAGAACTTTTTCTATTGTTACGACCCAAGCCTAAAGCATAGACGTGATACAGTGAATGGGAACCCGAAGGGACCTCAAACAAGACTCTTAGCATATCATTTACACATCCTTGATCACTGAAGCAATTAAACCACAACAAGAGAGAGTAAATAGGGATAAAGGGAATAAGGAAAGTCTTTTATAGCATAAAACATAAAGAGTCAAATCTCAAAGAATAATTACATCACTTATCCAACAACACCTCTAAATATAGACTTAAGCGGGGGCCAAGAAACTTTTCGAGCTTACCCTCATAGTGTAAAGAGTTCAATGTCAAGAAATGCCAAAGGCAAGAATAGCATAGCTATTGTCCCCGAACTTTGAGGACTCACCAATAGCTTATCTTCAAAGATCACCAACTAGCCACGGGGAGGATGATCGTGAGGAGCTTCGGTTCCTACATGGTAACATCATGTAGGCATAGAGTATGTGTTAGTACATTTGAGTGTACTAAGTATGCAGGATGCAATGCAACAAGAGATAGACAACATAGACAAAATACATAAATATAGGCAATGGATAGTGTAATAACAATATGACATGCATGATCAATGCTTGAAGTAAAATATGCTTGTATAGAACATATTACATGTGTCGGACGAGACCATCATCATAGACCAAGCATCTCATACTTGGAATCAAAGGCCTAGCACCCCCTTGGAAGGTGATCAAGGCATATGCTCCTCAACATGGCCGTACGGGCCTAGAACCCCTGACAAGGTGGTCAAGGTATATACCCTTCAACATGATTGTATGGGCCTAGCACCCCCAGAGAAGGTGGTCAAGGTATATACCCCAGAATATAGTAGTATGGGCCTAGAACCCCCCGACAAGGTGATTGAGGCATAGCACCCCCTCAACAAGGTGTTGTCAACTTGCAACACTATAGACACTTTTCAAGAAATCAACAAAGATACACATCCCTTTCATCATCATAAAGCCACTTAACTCATAAGTCATGCTATAGACTCTCAATAACTCAAGAACACTTAACAAAATATTTTATCAAACTCTTGGCGAGTGTGTAATGCAAGTTCAAAATCATGTAATTCAAGAGTGAAATCATGTGACAAAATTTACAATAATCAACCCACCAACACTTGGTAATACCATCATGTAAGATACATTGAAACCCCTCATCAAATCTCATCATAGATCATAGATCCATAGTTCAAAATATGCTTAAAAAATTAACATTTTATAAAACTCCAACATAGTTTATAGTCAAATTCGTAATAAGAAGTACCCATAGATAAATCAACTCGAAAACATGTAATTTGCATAAAAAAGAAGGTTGGTCACCATGGGTGAAAGAACCCAATGGTTGAAAACCACATACCTCAACTTTGGATATTTCCTTGATGAAGATTTGAATGAGAACTTGACGCTTGAATAAATTTCTTGAGATCCGAAATGAGTTTGAGTCACTTGAATTTGAATGAAATGTTTGGCTAAGTGTTAGAAAGAGTTTTAGGATATGTATTGAATGATATGGGGTTGAAAAATGACTAAGTATAGGTGTTTTTACGCATAGGAAGGCCTAGGACCAAGACCCCAAAGCCTTAGACTGAAATAAGAAAATTGGCAACAACATACACTGCTCCGTGACGGCTCCGGGTCGCAGAGCCATCGTGCACCCCTACTGTTTTGCGCAAACCTTGAAAAATCAAATTTTGTTACAATTGCTCTAAAATTGGGTTTATATGCATTTCCCACTCAATTTTGCTCTTTGGTCAAGAATTTGAAGTCGAACTTTTGGTATCATGCATGGATTTTGAGATATGTGGAAATTACGATTATGGGCATTTCCGAGGCACATTTTCTGAAACTTTTGGGGAGTTTCAATATCTCCCCCTTGAGAACATTCATCCTCGAATGTCAAAGAAGCTACGTAAGAGGAGTAATCATGAAGGAATCAACCCCAACAAGAATACAACAATGCACTTAAAGACCGCTTTTAAAAATGTCAACATAAGTGTCAAAATCACTATGAACTTATCAACGTAAACATGAATGCATGCAAATGACATAAGGGATGAAACTTAAGACTTGAAATAATAAAGGGGACTTGAATTAGTACCTTAGCCTTGAGTAAAATGGAAGAGATAGGGATATCACTTTTGCATGTTCGCCTCGGCTTCCCATGTTGCACTCTCAACTTGTTGGTTTCTCCAAAGAACCTTAACGGAAGCAACATCCTTATGCTTAATCTCTTCACTTGTCCATCCGAAATTTCTACCAGAACCTCTTAATAAGTCAAATTTTCTTCAACAAGAACCACAATATCTAGAGGCACAATAGCGTGCACTTGGGTCCCTCACACATTCCTCAACATAGACACATGGAAGACCGGATGAACCATATTCATATCATTGGGAAACTCCAACTCATAGGCCACCTTACCAATCCTCCTCAACACTCTATAAGGACCCACAAATCTTGTACTCAATTTACCTTTTTTGCCAAAATGAACCACACCCTTCGTGGGTGAGATCTTCAAGTAAATCCAATTGCCAACCTTAAATTCAAGATCCCTTCTCCTCACATCGGCATAGGACCTTTGTCAACTTTGGGCTATTTTCAACCTTTCCCTTACCCAAATCACCTTTTCCATGGCCTCTATAACAAAATTTGGGCCTAAAGAAGCCATCTCCCCTAACTCAAACCATCCAAACGAAGACCTATAATACCTACCATAGAGAGCTTCAAAAGGAGCCATGCCAATACTTGAATGATAGCTATTGTTGTAAGCAAACTCAATGAGTGGAAAATGATCATCCCAACTACCCTTAAACTCTAAAACACAAGATCTAAGCATATACTCAAGAGCTTAGATAGTTCTTTTGTCTTGGACATCCGTTTGAGGGTGAAAGGCCATACTAAGCTTTACCTTGGTACCAAGACCTCTTTGGAAGGAACTCCAAAAGTGAGAAGTGAATTGAGCACCATGATTTGATATGATAGACAAGGCAACCCATGCAATCTAATCAATTCATGAATGTATAACTTGGCATAATCTTCGACCCCATAAGTAGTCTTAACCGGTAGGAAATAAGCCAACTTTGTCATTCTACCAACTACAACCCAAATAGACTCAAAATGCTTTCTAGTCTTAGGCAACCCAACCATGAAATCCATGTTAATTTCCTCCCTACTTCCAAGTAGGAATCTCTATATATTGGGGTAGGCCACCTGGCCTTTGATGCTCGGCTTTACTTGTTGGCAATTATGATAATCGAATACAAACTTAGCAATATCTCTCTACATACCACCCCACTAAATACTTCCCTCAAATCTTTATACATCTTTGTAAAGCCGGGGTGAATAGAATAGGAAGAATTATGAGCCTCATTAAGAATCGTCTCTCTCAAGTCATCAACAATAGGTACAAACAACCTACCTTGGTCCCTAATGGCACTATGTTTCTCTTGGGAGAAAAGCTCCACCTTACCATCTCTCACTAAGGCCTTCAATTCTAACATGATGAGTTCAAGATCTTGCTTTGCCTTCACCTCCTCAATCAACAAAGATTTAGAACCATCAACAACCACATTCCCACCATTATCGATTTTATCTAACCTAACCCTCAATCTTGCCAACCGATGGACCTCCCTAGTCACTTCCTTGCCACTATCATCAACATGAGCTAGGCTACCCATAGACACCCTACTTGGAGCATCACCCATAACACTAGCCTTATTGGGGTGATAATGCACACTCATCTCATAATCTTTAAGGAGCTCCAACTATCTTCTTCATCTCAAGTTGAGATCTTCTTGGATAAACACATATTGGAGACTTTTATGATTGATAAACACATCAATGTGCACCTCATACAAGTAATTACGCTAATTTTCAAGGCAAATACCACGGCGGCCAGTTCAAGATCATGGGTAGGATAATTATTTTCATGCACCTTAAGTTGTCTAGAGGCATATGCTATCACCTTTCCATTTTGCATCAAAACAAAACCCAAGCCAATTCTAGAAGCATCACAATACACAACAAACCCTTCCATCCCTTCTGGTAGAGACAAGATATGAGTGGAGATGAGCTTATTTTTACAAGGTTTGGGAACTCTTTTCACACTCATCAGTCCACACAAAGTTTGCCTTCTTTTGGGTCAACTTAGTCATAGGAGAAGTAATAGAAGAGAACCCACTCACAAACCTCTGATAATAATCCGCTAAGCCCAAGAAGCTTCTAATATCCGATGGAGTCAAAGGTCTAGGCCAATTTCTAATTACCTCCATCTTCTTATGATCCACCGTGATACCATCACCTGAGACCACATGGCCTAGAAAGGCAACCTCTTTCAAATAAAACTCACACTTTTCATATTTGGCATACAACTTCTCCTCCCTCAAGATTTATAACACTACCCTCAAGTAAGCCACATGCTCCTCCTCACTATGGGAATTGATCAAAATATCATTAATGAAAATCACCATAAACAAATCAAGGTAGGGTTTGAGGTCCTTATTCGTAAGATCTATGAAGATAACCGGTGCATTAGTCAAACCGAAGGACATAACCACAAACTCATAGTTCCCATACCTAGTCTGGAAGGTCATCTTGGGAATGTCACACTCCCTCACTTTCACTTGGTGATACCCGGACCGAAGATCAATCTTAGAGAAGTGACTAGCCCCTTGAAGTTGGACAAAGAGATCATCAATCCTTGATAGAGGATACTTATTCTTCACGGTGACCCTACCGAGTTGCTGGTAGTTGATACACATTTTAAGAAAACCATCCTTCTTCTTCACAAAATAGACTTATTCACCCTAAAGTCATTGGCTAGGCCTAATAAAACCCTTCTGCAATAAGTCCCTTAATTGCTCCTTCAACTCCTTTAAATCCACCGGGGCCTTATGGTTAGAGGAAATAGAATTGGGTTGAATATCAAGAAGGAGGTCTATACCAAAATCTACTTTCCTTTCAGTAGGAACACCGAGAAGCTCACTACGAAAGACATCTAGGAACTCAATAACCACCTGGACCGACTCTATAGGAAGTACTTTGGACTCAACATCCCTAACCCTCACAAGACGATGGAGACACCACATAAAAATTAACTTTTGAGCTTTAATGCAAGAAATTAATCTACCCTTAACCACCACATCATGACTCTCCCACACAAGGACAGGTTCATTAGGGAATTCGAATTTGACGTTACAAGTTCTACAATCAACAGAGGCATAATATGCACGCAACCAATCTATCCCAAAAATGATATCAAAATCCACCATATCCAACTCAACAAAATTACAAGGTAATATTTTATGCTAAATGAATATGGGAATATTTCTATAAATCCTTCTAGCAACAATGGATGCACCAATGGGAGTAGACACTTCATATGGCTCACACAACAATTTGAGTTTAACATGAAGCTTTTCTGCAACAAAAGGAGTAACAAAAGAAAGAGTGGCACCTGGGTCTATCAATGCATACACATCAAAATCAAAGGCTTTTAACATACCAGTGACAACATCGGGCATCTCATCTACCCCTTGCCTCCCTTGAAGAGCACAGAACCAATTGTGCCTTAGGACACCACCTTGTTGGCCTCCATTCCTTATAGGAACCGCATTTGCACCTTGCCCTTGTGGACGACTATCTCTAACCTTGTTGCAATTACGAGGACAATCCATTAACTTATGACCCATTTCATCACAACCATAGCAAGCATTAGTGTTCCTCAAACATGGGTCATCAAGGCCCCTATCACATCTTTGACACATAGTATTAGGAACCACATCACCACCTTGGACCATTTGATTATAATTATCAAAACTCGTATTAGGAGTATTTGACGAACGTTGGCCTTGAAGAAATAAGCCACCTTTGGGACCTTGGAATCTATCTTCAAAACGCCCCGCCCCCTTTTGGCCTCATTACCTCTTCTCTTTCTCAATCTTTCACCCTCCAATTATTCAGCATAAGTCATGAGGCAAGACAAATCCATATCACCTATCAACATGACAGTATGACACTTCTCATTCACCAAATCGGATACGCCCATCACAAACTTGTTCATCCTAGACCTTGGCTCGACCACTAACTGCGGAGCATATTTAAATAGTTGGTTGAACTTGAGGGTATACTCCCTCACACTCATCGACCCTTACTTTAAATTCATGAATTCCATCATTTTGGCCTCCCTTAGCTCAAGAAGGAAGAATTGGTTGAGAAATGCCACTTTAAACTCCTCCCAATGGATCACATTGTTGCTCTTCTTCTCCACTATCCATTGGGTAAACCATATTTCGGACACCCCCTCGAGTTTGTAGGCTGCCAACTCTTTCTTCTCCTTGGATCTAACCCCCCATAATAGACAAAACTTTGTACACCTCATCAATAAACTCTTGGGGGACCTCATCCACTTTAGACCCATGGAACTCCAGTGGGTTCATCCTCATAAAATCTTGGAACTCCTCATAAGCCGGTTGTTCTTTGGGTGTACGAGCTCTTCTTCCTCTTAGAATAGACATAATCTAGCAATCAAAGAACATTTGTTAGGGCAAGGCCTTACCTTAACTTCTATAGCATGACATAGATTAAAAAGAAGGGAAATATTTCCTAAAATGCCTCATAACCTTTTACTCATAGTTGTAGTGCACTTCACAACCATGAACAAGACTCTAATCGATGCAGTGTGTTGGATGCCAAGGTATATTAACAACCTAGTACTCTGAGACCAAGTTTTCAACGACCCAAGACTATGGCCTAGATGTGACATGATGAATGGGAACCCAAAGGGACTGTAAACAAGCCTCTTAGAATATCATTTACACATCCTTGGTCACGAAAGCAATTAAACGACAACAAGAGAGAGTAAATAAGGATAAAGGTACTAAAGGAAGTCTTTTATAGCATAAATCAAAAAGGGTCAACTCCCAAAGCATAATTAAATCATTTTTCCAACAACACCTCTAAATATAGACTTGAGCGGGGGCCAAGACACTTTCTGAGATCACCCTCATAATGTAAAGAGTTCAACATTAAGAAATGCCAAAGGAAAAAAGTAGCATAGCTATTGTCCCCAAACTTTGAGGACTCACCAATAGCTTATCCTCAAAGATCACCAACTAGCCACAGGGAGGATGATCATGAGGAGCTCCAGTTCCTATATGGTAACATCATGTGGGCATAAAGTATGTACTAATACATTTTAATGTACTAAGTATGTAGGATGTAATGCAACAAGAGATAGGAAACATAATCAAAATGCATAAATATAGGCAATGGATAGTATAATAACAATATGACATGCATGATCGATACTTGAAGTAAAACATGCTTGTATAGAACATATTACATGTGTAGGAAGAGACTATCATCATAGACCAAACATCTAATACTTGGAATCTAAGGCCTAGCACCCCCTTGGAAGGTGATTGAGGTATTTACCCCTCAATTGGTTGCACGGGCCTAGCACCCCCGACAAGGTGGTCATAGTATATACCCCTCAACATAGTAGTATGGGCCTAGCATCGCCCGACAAGGTGGTCAAGGTATTTACCCCTCAACATTGTAGTATAGGCCTAGCACCTCCCAATAAGGTAGTCAGGTATATACCCCTCAACATGGTAGTATGGGCCTAGCACTCATGACAAGGTGATTGAGGCATAGCACCCCCTCAACACAGTGTGGTCAACTTGCAACACAATAGATACTTTTCAAGAAATCAACATATATATATGCCTTTCATCATCATAAAACCACTCAACTCATAAGCCATGCTATAGACGCTTAATAACTCAAGAACCCATAACTAAACATTTTATCAAACACTTGGCGGGTGTGTAATGCTAGTTAAAAATCATGAAATTCAAGAGTGAAATCATGTGAGAAAATTTAAAGTAAATCAACCCACCAATACTTTGTAATACCATCATGCATGATATATTGAAACCCTTCATCAAATCTCATCATAGATCATAGATCTATAGTACAAAACATGCTTAAATAATAAATATTTTATAAAACCCCAACATAGTTTATAGTCAGATTCATAATAAGAAGTACCCATAGATAAATCAACTTGAAAATATGTAATTTGCATAAAAAGGGACATTGGGCACCATGGGTGAAATTCCCAACAATGGTTGAAACCCACATACCTCAACTTTGTGGATTTCTTTGATGATGATTTGAATGAGAACTTGAAGCTTGAATGAATTTCTTGTGATCTGAAATGAGTTTGAGTCACTTGAATTTGGATGAAATATTTGGCTAAGTGTTAGAGAGGATTTTGGGGAATGTCTTGAATGGATGAGGTTGAAAAAAGACTAAGTATAGGTATTTTTATGCACAGGAAGTCTTAGGCCCAAGACCCCAAAGCCTTAGGCAAAAGTAAGAAAACTTGCAACAAAATACATTGCTCCACGGAGGCTCCGCGTCGTAGAGCCAAAACGCACCCCTACTATTTTGCACAAACTTATAAAAATCTAATTCTTCCATGGTTGCTCTAAAATCAGGGTTATACCCATTTCTCACTCAATTTTACCCCTTGATCAATAATATGAATTCGGATTTTTGATTTCACCGATGAATTTTGAGATATATGGAAATTATGAACATGGGCATTTTCGAGGCACATTTTTGGACATTTTTTGGGGCGTTTCATCTGTACTTCTCAACTTTCCTACTTGTAGAGCCTTGCAAGATCCCCCTATCTTGGATGGAGTTTAACATTTGGACTTGTAGGAATTTCAATAGGTCTATATTCCATCATTCCTATCTCCTCAAGAAAGTATAAGGCATACTTGCATTGAGAAATAACAATGCCTAATCTACAATGAGAAACTTTAATACCAAGAAAATACTTCAGTCTATCGATGTCTTTAGTAAGAAAATACTTAAAGTGATGTTGCTTCAAAATAGTGTACAAGCTTAATCGTTGCCAATGATAGTAATATCATTAATATAAACAACTAAATAAATACACAGATTGGATATAGCGTGATAAGCTCCATTATGAATCATGTCACATTCCTGAATTACTATGCTAAACATTTTGAATTAGGCTCGAGGAGACTATTTTAGACCATAGAGTGACTTACACAATGAAAATACAAAGCTACTAGACTCTAGCGGAGCAACAAAATCATGTGGTTTCTCCATATAGAATTCTTCCCAATAGATCAAGCATTCTTAATATTCAATTGATGAAAGTCCAATGACAAATGGTAAGCATAGATAGAAAAAGATGCTATGCTGTTTTATTTGTGAGAGAGAAAATATCACTATAATTTAGCCTAAATGTCTAAATATCTCCTTTGGTAGGAAAGCAAGCCTACTGATCAACTTGACCATTTGGACCACTATTTAGTACGTAAATCCAATGGCAACCGATAGTAGGTTTACCTGTAGGAATAGGACAAGCTCCCAAGTGTCACTCATATGTAATACGAACATCTTATAAATCATAACTTGCCTCCATACAGAATAAGAAAGTGCTTCACATGTAGTCATAGAAATAGAAATAGAGGACAAAAAAGATACAAAAGCATGATAGGATCATGAGAGACGATGATAACTCAAGTAGTATAATATGGGTTAGTATTTTGTGTGGATCATGTAATCTTTTGAAGTGCAATCAATTGGATAGAAAGAGACAAGTTCACAATAGGAGTAGGGTTTGTGTCTCACATGAATCATGTGGATTTAGTGTTATACACAGATGATATCACCCAAGCTACACCTCCCTTTTCAAGGTTAGAGTAGTTGTTGTCAAGATATATAACCTAACCAAGGTTAGGTTCGAATCCTGCAAAGAATATGGTAGATAGGAAGTAATTGCAAGCAAGTTGAATGAATTATCCTACTTATATCTCAAAAGTGGGAGGGGTTTGTAATTTGTAGAAAGTAAACCTAAACTAGCACATGTGTTGTGAAACTAATGAGAAGGGAACCAGGGTATTGTGTTCCCCATGATTCCCTAACTTGGTATTACCAAATAATCATAATCTTTTCAAGTGTGTTGCATGCAGAATGGTAGGTTAAGTTTATCAAACCCTTTGATCCAGGAGAGAGGGAAATTTATATACATGATTTGATCCATCCTTGCAGTGTGACATTACTCACCCTTACCTATTATTCTAGTACAACCTTCTTTTGATCCAGTTTGATTGATTAAATGAGAAAAAATCAATCGAATCCTATTAACTAATCTCTTTTCCCATTCATTAGTACCTTGATCCAGTTCGTAAAACTAGGCAAGTTCTAATGTTGTCCACTGTTAAAAAACAACCAAAATGAAGAGAATTAATTAATAGATGCACATACACTTTCCAAGAATTATGGATTATCTGATTTTATCTTGTTAGTTTTTCATGGTCCCAATAGCCCTATTTGTGGATATAACTATGCATAATTATTATAGATGCAAGAATCATGATATAGAATAACACAATTACACACTTACATTAATAAAGTTAAGAACAAGAAATTTCAAATTCTTCACTAGAAATCACAAAGCATTGTTAAAAATCAGAAAGTTGTTTATCAAGTGTCTTGTATGTCTCACTGCACTTCTCTCATCATTCTTTATTAAAAATACACTAACAAAAACCTACTTATAATGACTAAAATACAAGTCCAAAACAAAATACAAAAAATTGGATTCGACAGGCATTACGAATAAGGTTATGGACTATATAAAGTTCTACAACCTGTACCTGGGCTTCGTGGTCTTCATTCTTCAAAATTGCATATCACTTCTATAAGACCATTTTACGGCCCATATTCAGACTTATGATACGTATTGGGTTTTATCTGACAACTTTTAAGAAGAAACTCCTCTAATTATGATCCTCAAGGCATGAAACCTAACCAAGACCTGTATAAAATTCCATAGTTCGTATGATAGTTCATGGATGCTACTTCAGAAAATAGGCCCTTCATTGAATCTCAACCATGAAACTACTCTACGGCTCATCAAAATTTCCACGACCTATAGAGTGCTTAGTACATCACAAAAAATTCAGCATCTGCAACACTTTTCCCAAATTATGCCAAATCCTCTAATCCTAAAAAATAAACATAAAAATACATCAAACCCACTAACATTACTTTGAGAACACACAAAATTCCAAGTTTTAAATATAAAAAATGCTATATGTTGACAGCGTACCAATACCCTCAACTTAAATTGTTGCTTGTCCTCTAGCAACAAACTCAATCTATATAAAAAATATAGTAACACACAGACCTCAAATTAATGGCATACATTATGTCCACATCAAGCACTGATACCTACACTAACCAATGCATATCAAATAGTCATCAAACAAACCAATGTAAATCAATACATATGACAGTGCAATTATGACAAGTAAGGTAATCGTAGATAAGCAACAATCACTGAAATAGCCTAAAATCAATAGTGTGATGCAAGTTCCCTCATAAAAATAAGTCCCATATCCTACGCATGACAGTATTTTCAGATTCGATGCTTGCGACTAAATAAAATTACTCACACTTACAACATATATTCAAACACCATGCTCAATACCATATACTTGCCTCTATACTCATAACTATGACCTTCAACTACTTGGACTAGGATCACTATAGGAATTTCTTGGCTTATAACGTAGGCTCAGAGAGGCTTTGGTATGATGTTTTAGGAACAAAATGACTAATGGTCATCTTTGACATTGCGTTATTTTACACTTTTACCCACTAACCCTATTATTTTGAACTCATTTTTCCCTTCCCCTATTTTGAACCTTTCTAGGTGCCTTACTCACCATTTAGGTTATTGCCTTTTATTTTCACATTCTTTCTTTTTAACACCTCATTTAGGCATCTATTAATGATTAGTCTCTTTGTGAAATCTATTATTGTATAGCCATGAAGTTGAATTCCTTGATGCTCTTATCTGTTGTTATTTTCTGAGGTTTAGCTCCTTGTTGCTATGTGTTCCACCTTTTGGTATTTTGGAGATTAATTTCTAGGTCTTAATGTTGAAAAAGAGAGTGGATTTTAATGTTCACTAGTTGTTTGTTGTTTTGGGTAGTGATTGAATGCTGTTGAGGAAGATTTAGGAGTGATTATTGTTATAATAAAGCTGAGAATGTATGTCCATCATTTGTTTGGCAAAATGCCTTTGTAAAATCTAAAATGTGAAGCTGACTACTGTTGCTATCTGTGAACACAACTGCTGTACCGCAATTGCGTTCATCTAGGAAGCCTTTAACCTTATGCAGACACAATCAATTTGCCATGAACACAAAGGCTGGGTATTTTTTGAACACCGTGAATGCGCTATAGTAATTGCGAACACAAAATGCAATATGTTACCACACAAGAGTAGAAACATTTCACTACTTGATCCAAACTATATTCAGTTGATACTTGATTCTAAATCCATGACTTTTAGCATAAATAAGATGCACTCCTCATATGGTTTTGATAGTAGGTCAAACTAGGTAAAGATGGGTATGAACAATACATATTTCGTTCTACTCAAATCTTGCTAGAGGTGAGAGAAGAAGACTAAACATCTAGGATTCAATATGCTATATTAAGGAGCTGATTGCAATCAAACACACCATGGCAACTGAACTCTATGTTAATGCCTTAGAAATCAACTATGGTGAGGAGATTCATGTCGAGGTGCCAAGTGATCATCTCAGGGAGTCTATCCTCTCTCTTTTTACTTTGTGGTAGTACTGTGAGGTCATAGTACAATTGTATTTGGGGGGTGCTCCTATAATTTGAACAAATTTTAATTACTTATTTTAACCATGGCACACCCTTCACAGGCTTGTATATATTGTGTTTAGGTTTAGGTATTTTAGTAGATTTGGTAGCTTCTTATTTTTCTTCTTGATGATATGTGTGATCGATGGTTCCCTATGATGGATTAAGTGATGACATATTTAAGGGCACATTATTTATTGGCGTGTGAGTGTGTGTGTGCAATCGAGTCTTTTTGTGAAGTCTGAGTAGCCATTGACTCTTGTTGGGCTATATACTGGGGATTGTGACTTGTTTGGTACTAGCATATTTAGTTAAGTATTGTGGATTGTGAAAATATGTACCACTCCAATTTTTGAAGGAAAATGGCTTTGAGATTAATTTGAGACAACACTATGACTCTTTTTGTGACTCTTACTTACTAGATGGATATATGTGAAAAATGAGTCCCTCGTACCTTACTTGCGAGCTAAATTGATCCCTCCTTATTTAATTTTCATGTCATTGTGTGTTGTGAGTTTTTTTTGTTCCTTGTGTGTACTTATGTCATCTAGAACTTTCCTTGTTGGTCTTGATAAATTTTGGTAGGGAAAATGATCTTAGACATCCATTTATTTTAGTTGAGTCCACTTAGCCTAAATAGCCATCATATGTATTGATTTTATCCTTAGTGTCCCTTTTGAGCCTAATCCTTTCAATTAGCAACCTTAATTACAAATCTTTTGAAAATATATCCCTCTTTTGAATCCTTATTCCTCCTTGAGTTTTGCATGCTTATGACAGATGAGGCTTTAAGCCTAAGTTGGGGGTGATGTAGGAGAAAAAAGAAGGGTGTCTACCACTTGGGGGCTTGTGAAAAGAAAAAGAAAAACAAAAATGAATGGAGGAATGAAATAAAAAGAAAAAGAGTGCTTTCAAAATGAAAAGAAAATTAAGAAAAAGTGTTTGAGTGAAAAGAATCCTCCTAAGTATTGAAAAGTGTTTGCAAGTGGGGCACGTAAATAAAAAAAGAAGGGTTAAGTGCGCATTGGTGTGTGATGCAAAAAAGAAAAAGTGGAAAAGTTGAAAAAGAATGAAGGTTTTTTGTGGGACTTAAGGAGGGTTAGTCACTATTATCCAAATTGTATCCAACACTATCCCTTAGCCTAAATTACAACCCTAAAAAGCCCTTTGACATTTCAAACCAAATGAAATTGAGCGAATTTTGATTGAAAATAAAGACAAGCCTATGGTGTGGCATTTGGGTATAGAAGATGTTCGTTTGTTGAGTGTGTCTATTTGAGTCATTGTCCTTTGTTTATTGTAAATACTTGTGTGTGTTTTGGGGACTTTTTTTCTTTTTGTGAGTACATGCAAATTGGCATGGATTGGTGACATGAATGCATCTCTAAATTTGACTCAAGTGGAACTTGCTAGCTGATTAGGAGTTTAAATCACTCCTTGAAAATTTGTGTTGTCACTTGGTCATCCCTAGAAAATGTTCCTTGAATTTAAAATTTTGCTTTTGAAATTGGAGGGAGTCACTTGATAGGCATCCTCAGACTTGTGCTAATTGTTAGTACCAACTATTGTCATGATCATGTATTGATTGTTGTGAAAGTAAATTGGGATTGTGTTCTTGAGGATAAGTAAAGTCTTAAGTTGGGGTTGTTGATTAGTGCGTATCTTTCACTCATTTCTTTGTATTGTTAATCTCATAACTTGAAGCTAATTGTGCTTTGAATGGTGATACAAATACATATGGTTTAGATTTGGCCTTACTGAAAATAATTGAAGATTAGAGCTAAATTTGAGCAAAGAGGAGCTAAAATGCATAAAATGGTACCTGGAAGCAGATACACTCCATGAACGCGACCTTCAGGCCCATAATCATGGAGTCGTGACATGTAGCGAAGCGCGAACATGCTAGTCCCAAGCATGGAGGCAGAACTTAAGTGGACACCACCTTCACGATCGTGGAATGTTGTAGTGGCCAGCATATAGTTTTGAAAACTCACCATTTTCAGTACCAAAATCACAACATATATGCACTTCTACCCTTATTCTTCATACATCATTCAGAAATAGATGCAAGAAGATACACACATTCTTAAAGAAAGGGAACATACCTTAGGGTAGATTCTAGTTTAGAGTGATGATTTAGAGAAAGTTTTCTACAGATTCTTATGTGGATTAAAGAGTGTGAGCTTCATTGTAATATCTTTAACTCACTCTTTCTTTCCTTCTTCTTGAATGCTAAAGTTGTAGATTTAATTAAAGATTGTTTATTGATTTATATGTGAGTCTTGATTATTTCTCTTGCCTTTATATTTAGTTGATGATTTACTTGCAAAAATCAAGAGGTTTTCTCCCAAATTGGTTTAATTGCTTGAATTGATTTTTGGATTCTTGCATATCTTCTTGTTTACCTTAGATCTGAGATAGGTCCTTAATTCTAGCTTAATTCTTCAATTATTGCTCTAGCAGGTGTAGTTGAGGGGGAGATTGCGTGATAGTCATGGGTTTATAAGTTGAGATCCTCAAAAGGGACATAACGACTAAGGTCTTGGTGTTTTGCTTTTTGGTGTTCAAACCAGGCGTGTCTTTGAGCATCCTGTGTTAGAGGGCTTAGTTAGCTCTTACGAGACATCATTCCCTTAACTGGGGTGATTACAAGCAACGGAACCTATCTATAGGGATAATTTAAGGCTAAGTGTAATGGATTGATGATGTTTTGATTGACTCCCATATTCTTTATCCTTTCTCCCTTGCTTGATCAATCCTTACCTAATTGTTTTTAGGAGTAGTTCTAGAATAGTTCCTCCCCCCCCCAAATTTAGTTAGAACTCTTTCTTGGTTATCACTTGTCTAGTGAAAATCTAATAGCCATAAGTCTTTGCTCCACTCATTCACTGGCACACTGATCCCTATGGGATTCAAAGCCGACCTCTAAAGTTGGGTAATATACAGATGACGACCACCCTTTCTGCCTTTGGGTGGTTGAGTTGAGCGACATCACCCTCTACAACTCGTGGAAGTATCCATGACCTATAGTGTGCCTCGAAGTTTCTCAAAAACTCAGCATCTGCAACACTTTGGAAAAATAATGCCAAATCCTATAATCTTGAAAAACAAACAAAAAAACAAATCAAATATACTAGCATCACTTTGAGAAAACACAAAATTCCAAGTTTTAAGCATCAAAAGTGTTGTATTTTGACAGCACATTAGGATGCCTCATACTTGCCTCCATTGGAGAGCATAAAAGTGATTGTGGCATGGAGCACCTCATTGTTGACCATCTTGGTCCCTTTGATCACCATGACCACCTTGTCCTTGAGGACAAACATATCTACCCTTGTTCGGACAATCCACAATCTTGCGGCCTATTTTTCCAAACCCAAAGTAAGCATCCATGTCATTGTAGCATCTACCACCAAGACCTTTACCACACCTTCCACACCTAAGAGTGATTTGGCCACCATTACCACCTTGAGCTCTTGGGTTGGGCACACTATCATTTGGAAATCTTTGACCTCCAGCATTAGAGGACCCTTAGGCTTAGAACTTGTGGCCTTTTTGGAAGCGACCACCCTTGGTACCTTGGAAACAACTACCATATTGAGCCCTCTTAGAATATCCACTCCTCTTCTTTCTAAGATTTTCCCTTCAAGCCGCTTGGCATACATCATGAGCCCAGACAAGTCTATATCTCCTATGAGCATGGCGATGTAACATTCTTCATTGATCAAGTCAGATACTCCCAATATGAACTTGTGTACCCTTGCCCTAAGGTCAGTATCCAAGTGAGGAGCATACTTAGAGAGGTTGTTGAACTTTAGGGAATACTCCCTAACACTCCTTGAGCATTGCTTGATGTTCATAAGCTCTGTCATCTTTGCCTCCCCAAGCTCTATGGAAAAGAAATAATTGAGGAAGGCGACCTTGAATTCTTCCCAAGTGATAGTCTCTTCGACCTCTCTCTCACCCATTAGTTTAACAAACCATGATTAATAAAGGCTTTTTAGTTGATAGGCTGCAAGTTCCTCCTTCTCCTCCATGTTAACCCACCTAATGTCAAGAACTTTGTACACCTTATCAATGAACTCTTGGGGCTCTTCTTTAACTTTGGAGCTATAGAACTCCAAAGAATTCATTCTAATGAAATTTGTCACCCTTAAGGTGGGGGTAGGAGCATGAGGATATTGAACTCCTTTGTTGGCCATGGCTCTTAACAATAGCGTGACTACATTCTGGTACTCGACATGGGTGACCTTTTCTTCTGCTTGGGGAACTTGACAGACGGGCTGGTTCATCCTCGATAGTGGGAGCTCTTTGAGCCGCTCGCCTTTGGGGCATGATCTAGAAGAGTAAAACACCATCCATTAGAATAAGGTAAACCTTAATTTAAGTCTAAAGAACTACATAGAATATGAAGAGGAGAGTTATACCTAAAATGCCTCATAGCCTCTTATTCATAGTTGTGGTGCGCTTCACAACCATGAATAAGACTTTACTTAATGTGGTGTGTTAGATTTCTGAGGACCATTTAAAAAGCTAGTTCGATGGGACCAAACTTTGTCACAACCTAAGCCTAGGGCCTAACCATGACACAACAAGTGGGAAATCCGAAGAAACCTTAAACAAGCTTCTTAAGCATAGATAACACATCCTTTGTTTTGGAAGCATAAGTTAAGGAAAATAACATATAATTCTGAGGGAAAATGAGTCTTTGGACTCACACTATGAGGATATTATAGGGGAGAGGATTAGCATGGATCACATAGCAAATGAAGTCTGAGGGGCGAATAAGTTTGACTCAAGCTATGGGGGCAATTAGGGAAATGGGAAATTCATCTCCTCCGTATGACAACTATTCAACACATAAGGGGGAGTAAGAGACAAAGGGAGTCCTTCATAATACATAGTATAATAAGAGTTTGGCTCAATACATGCATATCCAAATAGCCAATAACACTCTAATACAAATGGAACGGGGGACAAGACATCTCCTGACCTCACCCTCAATAGATAGTATCCATATATATAAAAGCCTAAATAAGGAAATAAAGTAAATGGCTATTGTCACCGAGTGTAGAGGACTCATCAAAAGTGATCTTCAACCAAATCATCTAACCACATTGAAGAGGAGGATGGATAGGAGCTCCAGTCCCTACATGGTTAGATCATGTAGGCAAAAAGTATGTGTTAGTACTTGGAATATACTAAGTATGCAGGGTGCGATGCAACAAAGAATACAAGTCATAAGTAAGCAATATGCATAATTATAATCAATGGGTAAAGCTCAATATGTCATGGATGCTCAATGTCTTAAATATAATATGCATAAGGAATCATCAAATCATATAACATATTATACGTAGATGAGAAGGGTTTGTAACAGACATATAAGACTAAGCAAACTACTCCTTGGAATCCGGATGTTCACTCTATACTAGACTAGAAAAGATCTACTTCGCCAAAGTAAACTAAACACTCACCTTATAGGAACTGCCCCATTTTAGAAAGCGCTTCATCAACACCTTAAGGGAACACCACAGTTAACTTATGATAATAACGTTACATGAATACCACCAATTTTTGTGTTTAACTAACATGTGTCATGTGGGAATACCAGCTGTTTTGGTCAACCATGTAACATGAGCTATATGGATCCATTAGTTAATTCACAAATCTATGGTGGCAACATAGTTATAGTACAATTGTTATCTACCAAGGTCCTCTTGGTGCTAGGTTGCAATCCCAAAGAATATTCAAATCATACTTATACCCATAATATGCAAAGCATCATCATATCAAAATAATGTCATGGAGTAGCTCATAAAACCCAAGCTTCATAATACTAAAGAATAGGGTTTCATATCATTCACAACTTTTACAATATTGTTATATCTCATAATATGCATAATAGTCCTTTCAAAATTTATATCCTTCATAATTTGCATAATCTTACCATAAGGCCCTCAACATCATAGAATCTTGGCATACAAATTTAATCAAATCATGGTGGGTACATGTATATAGGTTTAGAACCATGCAATTTAATGTAAAAGAATTGAAAAGAGTAAAATGACACCATTTGAACTTTATTCAAAATAACCCACCATAAGCATAACAAGACTTAGCTAGATATCATCAACCCTTATAAAATCCATATGTTTTACATGGTTTTTCAATGTATTATCATGTACAAAGGAGGAGCACCATAAATCTCTTCATAATATTATCATATTAAGGAGTTCATCAGACATCCATAAATATCCATAAATTTCATGTAGTTAAAGAGGGAGAATGGTTGGACTTGTCAAAGAAAGGTTTCCAAAATCAAACCCACATACCTTAGTAATTAAATGAAGGAAAAATCTGATTTAGAGATAAGAAACCAAAACCCTAGCTAGAACTCTCCTTTGAGAACCTAAAAGAACTTGGGATGAGTTTAGGACATAAAGTATTTTAAAATGAATGGGAATAGGGTAGATTAGGGTTGAAAAAGGGCTGATACGGGGTCTTTCTAGGATATTAAATGTCGTAGTATTGAATAAGGGTTATAGGAAATGTCAAATTTACCCCTTAAAATTTCTTGTCAAACAGGACCGCGAGACACTGTTTACGAGTCATCATCTAGTCTAATAAGATTTAGACTCTCAAAAACCCTCTATGATCCTTAACCTACGACAAGACTTCTGGCTCATAAGTCCATTTATGGAATGTCTGATAGTTCATATACTCAACTTCAACAATTTGTATTTTCACCAAGTTTGGCCAATTCCACGAGCCCATGTTATGGCTCGTAGGCTTTTCAACCGACCTACTGGTACTCAAAAAATTTCTAGATTTTATTTTTTAGGAACTTTTATACCCTCCAACATGTGGGGCATTACAATACCCCAGTTGGCTGGTTTGAGCCTACTAAACTAGGCCGTAGAGTATGGGCTTATTATAGGATGCCTTACCTAGGGTTCGGGGTATTATAGATAGATTGAGGATAGCTCTGAGTCAGCACCCAAGGTTATATGGACTATGAACATCAATTTTTACTTCTTGAGATTGGGAACAGAGTGATACTGAGGGTGTCACCTCTTAAAGAAATCATACGGATTGGAAGACGATGTGAGCGTAGCCCTAATATATCAGACCTATTGAGGTTTTGAAATGGGTTGGACCAATTGCATTTGAGTTAGCCTTACCTATAGCTTGTACTGCTATACATTCTGCCCTATATTGATGTTTCACTGGTTTATTTCAGTTGAGTTATATTTACTTCAACAAGATTTCATGGAGTGAAATGATTGTCTGACATTGTTGAGGGAGGTTTGGGTGGTGGACATTCTGGAGGTTATACCAGAATCTGTTGTATCCATTTTGCATCCGTCGGACTGACTACTATACTGTCTTGATAGAATTTGGTGACTTATAAGCATAGGTGGCTACTATCACGATTCTTGCCCATGGTTGATTGCTAAACACTATAGAATAGGGCTGGATGGTGATAGCTACTGAGGATCATGTTTGAGAAGTGATACATGGATGTCTAGGTAAGAAGGGAGGTACTGAGAGTCATTTAAGTGGGGGGCCTGTTGGGTATTTGCTACAGGTAAGTATTTAGTGGTGATGCTGGGTGAATTGGAAAGCAAGGGAAGGGGTTTTTGACCCTGTGTGTAGATGTGAGCATATTGGCCATAGTCCACCATTTTTAGTTAGCCTTTGGGCCTTTTGTGGTTGATTATGGGAAGGGCACTGAACTATTGTGGGATACAAAATGTTTTTATAGATGATATACTCATAGTGTGGACTGAAGCCTACAAGTTAGACCTGTAGTCGTACTTTCGCAGACGAAAGTCTTATTAGTGGGAGATATTGTAGTGACCCTCGAGGTTATTTCTGTATTTCTGTGGCTACTTTGTTGATTTGAGCTTTTGTATGATGATCAAAAACCTTTTATGGCACATTGGGACTATTGGAATGGATGTGGATGGTTTTGGTTGAGAATTATGCGAGTTAATGTGAAGTTATAACTGCGGAAATGAGATTTTTGACAAAACCCTAGCAAATGTCCTCAGAATGGGATTCTGATGATTCCATCAGTTGTAAAACAACTGATTTAGGTTGGGAGGGTGGTTGGTTTGAGGATGGAGGGTCCCAGTCGAAATTTGAGCCAAAAGTTACAAATTGAGTTCAATCGGAAGCTAAAAAGTGTGTTTTTGTAAAACCTAGCTAAACATAAGCAAAATAGAAATCTAATGGCATGGTCAGCTCCAGAACATAGGAAATAGTCTAGATATACCCTTTATAAGTTGATGGGGCTATTCAGTTGTGTTTTGAAACCCTCAATTCTTTAAGCTAAAATTAACCTGGAAGAAGTGAAATCCTCTTTCTTCCATAGGATGATTCATTAGATATTCTGATAGCGCGATTGAACCTGGAACATCAAAATTCATATGGTTACATTATTTTTTTGTGTAAAACAGACATCAGATGACCCAAGAATGCCCCGGTGCTATTTTTTGGAATTGTTGTGCCAGCAGTAGGCCCATACGCCCCCACACATGTCCGTGTGGCATGGGACATTCACATACGCCCATATTCGCACCCACTTGCCATGGCATGGGTTAGTGCGACCAAGACTTTAAAAGGCTGGTCGCGGAGCAATTCAAGGAAAAACTTTGAAAAGTCATAAGTTAAGATCCGTAAGTCCAATTTTAGCGATTCAATAGTCCACGTGACTCAGGTTTACACATGGAACATGATGGTGAAGTTTGATTCAGGATTTGGCAGGTATTTCAAGGTAAATTCACTATTTTAGCTTATTGCCTTCTCAAAATTTGTGAAAATTTACGCATTGATATCTTAACCGATTCTTGACAAAATTAAATAAAACTTGAGTCTAAAATTCTCTACGTTTCAAGAGGAACGCGTTGGTATGCTGGGTCTTAGCTGAAATTGTTCAATTTTCATAAATTTTGACAGTGAAAGTTTTGAAAAGAATGCTCTCTCGATAAAGTTTTTATTTCTATTTTAGGCTTTTTCTTGGTCTTATAGGGTCCATTTTTGGCCAAATTTTTGGCTCTGGGCACAGGGTGATGTGGGGATAGTTTTTGAAATTTTTTTAGGATTTCAAGCATGGCCCTTATTTTCCCTGTTTTAGATCCAATTGATATAATTTCTCTCATTTTTCAAGATGTTATGACCAATGTTACCACATTGACCTTGTGAATTATAATTTAATAGTTGACCAGTTTTGGGAAGTGATCAGGAGGGGAAAATCTTGACTGGATTGATTTGGGATGTGAGAAATCATCTGCCAGGTATACTAGGATTTATCTAAACCTCAGGCTAACTTGAAATGCATGTGTATTTGAGCTGGATTGTGTAGATATGTACTCTTTATGCGATGAATTATAATACGTGTTGTGTATAGATGGATTTGCTCTTTGTGTGTGTATATATCACTACTAATAAGAGGGAATAAGTACACACATCTCCTTCAATGTGTGTGCTTCCCTGTAAATAATTACTAATTTTGAGGCATTTCTATATGACACAGCTGCTTGGTCCGACAGTTCCAGCCTGACATTTTGTCTTGTATGTTGTGGGTTCAAACCTCAATAGGGGCACTTTAATTTTGCTAATGTACAATTTTGTAAATAAATGAATACTCTAGGGCATTTTTAATTAAGATAGCTGGTTGGTCCGATGGTTGAAACTTGTCATTTTGTGTTGTACATCATGGGTTCAAGCCTTCTCAACAACACTGTCATTTTGCTTCATTTTTACGTATGCAATAGAGGCCCAATAATTTAACCAACAATTTGATTGACTATCAAAATTCTGTATAGCACAACCTAAAATTAGAACAAAATATGTAACATATATTATTTAAAATTAATAAAAAATTATATTATAAGTCATAATAATTAACAAATTATTTTTTTTAAAAACATAATTAAAAAAATGAGTCATAAAATAACATGTGTGGGCTCATGCCTGATTAATTTTTTAACTAAAATGGATATTGTCTCCATTTTTATTAATGGCTCCTATTTAATTTAGCCAAAAAATAAATAAAATTTATAAATTTTGTGATCTTATATTGAACATATGTCAAACTATTCAACTCAAAAGTACTAAAAAATAGTTTTTTACCTTGTGGAAACATGTTATGTGGAAAATTAAATTCTAAAAGTTACCAAAACAACAAAAGAGATATAGAGACATTCGTCTTGAGATGAACTAAAAAAAAGAAAAAAACAAATAAGAATGACTAAAATATCATATTTAGATGAACTGAAAAAGGATAAACAAATTAAAGAAAATCAAATATCATATTTTAAATTTAAATTTAGTTATACGAATAAAAGTGCAAAAATAATCTAACATATTTATTGGATGATATGGAATACCTTTACTAGTGTGTGTGTATGTGTATGTGTGTATGTGTATATATATATACATGTGTTAGTTGTAGGTGTTATATGTGCTGAGTTCTGGCACGTCAGACTATGCAAGGGCCTAAAGGGACTGGTTGGGCTATGAACATGTGACAAGTAAGTATACTGAGCTTGGCACTTGCCTCTATTTGTGTGTGGCCTGGGGATACTGAAATATAATAGCTTATGAGGCTGCCAAGTGATTTCATGCTACCTTGTGCACTAGTTCTAGTATCTGTATCTGATTCTAGGGATTATAGGTGGTTGGTATATAAATGTATGATGTAGCTGTAGTTGTCTATATCTGTGTTGAGTACTTGTGGTAGAATTTCCTAAGTAAACATGTTTTTGTATTACCCTGTGGCTTATATGATTCTTTATATTTTTGTTATCCAATATGCATTTATGTTATTGGTTAAATAACTAGAGAAGCAGACCATGTTCAAGGAACAGTTATAGCTATACTCCTTGTCACGACCCAAGCCTAGGGCCTAAAGGTGACACGGTGAATTTGAATCCCAAGGGACCCCAAACAAGCCTTTTAGCTTATCAATCACATATCTTTGGTCGCAGAAGTAAATTAAACAACAAGAGATATAATAAAAGGGAAGTGGGACTAAGGAAAATCTTGATATTCATAAAAGCATAAAAGAATTAAGCTCATTGCATAAGTACATCAAGATATCCAACAATATCTCTAACATGAAATGGGGAGGGAGCCAAGATGCTTTCTGGATCCACCCTCATAATAACAAGTGTTCAACATAATGAAGTCTCAAAATAGCAAGAGTAATCTAGATAGTGTCCTCGGACTTGAGGACTCATCAATGCTTATCTCCAAAAGTACCAAACTAGCCACGTGGAGGATGATCGAAAGGAGCTCTGGTTCATAAATGGTAATATCATGTAGGCATAGGGTATGTGTTAGTACATTTGAATGTACTAAGTATGTGGGATGCAATGCAACAAGACATAAGCCAATAGTCAAAATGCATAATCATAAGCAATAAATATATATCTCAATATGACATACATGATCGATGCTCATAATAAAACATGCTTGTAAATCATTTATATTGCACGTTATATATAGAATACATATGTGGGAAGTGACCTTAGCCGACATAGACCAAGCAGCTACAACTTGGACTCTGAGACCAAACACTCTCTCGGTTAAGGTGTCTCGGCATAACACCCCCGGCTAAGTGTAGTCTACTTGACAAGGCAAACAAAACATGATAATATAAACTAGATTGATCTACTAGTACAACAAGGGTAATAATCATAATCCTACGGTGGTACATAGTTTAGAGACTAAGACTTTATGTAAGTACCCCTTGAGTCGAGCCCCCATCTTAAGCCTCAATCGGTGCTAAGTCAAATCTCACAGAATACTTAAAATTATCATACTTTAATCATAACGTGAATAGGTTGTAAGAACATGACTTGAGTAGCTCATAGACAAGCTTGACCTCCAGTAGTGAGCCTAACTTGAACATGAGAGTAGATCGTAATTATACATAAACCTTTGCTTTAACTTGAATGGCTCATAATAGGTAATAATTCTTGAAATACGGCTTAACTTGATACTTGTAAAATCATAGATACTTTTCATGAATTCAATACATGCTGGAAAGCTCTTAATTATCATATAGTCACTTGACTTGTAAATCATGAAATAGATCAGCAATAACTTGAGAATTCATGACTTGACATTTTATCAAGCACATAGTGGGTTCATGATCTTGTTCAAAGTTATGCAATTCAAGAGTGAAATAAGATGAGCAAACATAATAGAAATCAACCCACCAATATGTAGTAAAACCCTTGTGTAGGGTACCTTGAAATTCATCCTAAAAGCTCATAATAGTTCATAGTTTCATAGCTCAAAACATGCATAGTCTCAACGGGCAAAATCAATTCATGGTATAAGCTTGAAATAGATAGTCATGCATAATCAATCAATATATCATAAAACCCCAACATAATTTATATTCATAATCTATGATAAGAGATAACCCTAGGTAATACAACTTGAAAACATGCAATTTTCATGAAATAGGAAGGTTGGGCTCCATGGGTGAAAGGACCCAATGCATGAAACTCATATACTTTAAACCTTGAATTCTTTGAGGTGAACTTGAAGAAGTCTTAAAGATAGAAATGAATCCTTGTGTCCCAAAGTTGAGCTTGAATTCCTTAGATTTGAATGAGAGAATTGATAGAGTCTTAGATAGGTTTCGAGAGACGATTTTGTGAGTTAAAGCCTTAAAAAATTGCTACGTATGGGTGATTTCACGCTTAAGTGGGCATGGGGCTATGACCCTAATGCCCTTAGCCAAAATAGAAAAAACTAAGGAAAATAATACACCGATCCACGTCCCTAGTGCGACGCAGATCTGTCTTGCTTGACCAAATACGCAGCTCCATGCCCCTGGAGCATCGCAGCCAGGGCATAGACAACCATAGAAAATTGAAAATTAGTGAAAATTATTTTTTGCTACAGGTCCTCTAAAATAAGGTTATATCCATTCCCCACTCAATATTTCCCCCTGATCGATAATATGAAGTCTGATTTTTGAGATCACGCATAAATTTTGAGATATATAGAAATTACGATTATGGGGCATTTCAATATCTCCCATTTGGGAACATTCGTCCCCGAATGTCAATGAAACATGCGTAAGAGATGTAATTATGAAGATTTCAGCCTGGCATGAATGCAACAAATGCATCTAAACATCATTTTCAAAAATCTCATCAGGAATATCAAAAATCACTATAACCTTGTTACCATAAACATGAATGCATGCAAAATAACATGAGGGCTGAAACTTAAGACTTGAAATCATATGGGGGACTTAAATTAGTACCTTCAGCTTGAGTAAGTGGAAGAAATATGGGTATCACTTTTTCATATCGGCCTTGGCTTCCCATGTGGCACTTTCAACTTGTTGATTCCTCCGAAGGACCTTGACAAAAACTATACCGTTATTTCTGAACCTCTTCACTTGTCTAGCCAAAATCTTTACCGGGACATCCTCATAGGTTAAATTATCTTCTACAACACCCACAACGTCAAGGGCACTATGGCACTTGGGTCACCCATACACTTTCTTAATATGGACATAAGGAAGACCGGATGCACCATATTCATCTCCATAGGCAACTCCAACTCATATGCAACCTTACCAGCTCTCCTCAAAACTCTATAAGGACCTACAAACTATGGGCTCAATTTTCCTTTCTTGCCAAACCGGACCACACCCTTCATGGGTGAGACCTTCAAGTAAACCCAATCAGCGACCTTAAACTCAAGATCTTCTCCTGACATCAGAGTAGGACTTTTGTCTACTTCAGGCTGTTTTCAATCTCTCCCTTATCAACCTTACCTTCTCCACAGTCTCCATGAACCAAATCTAGACCTAGCAAAGCTATCTCACCCACTTCAAACCACCGAATCAAGGATCTACAATGTCTACCATATAAATCTTCAAAGGGAGCCATACCAATGCTTGAGTGGTAGCTATTGTTGTAAGCAAACTCAATAAGTGGAAGATGTTCATCCCAACTACCCTTAAACTCCAAAACATAAGCCTTAATCATATCCTCAAGAATTTGGATAGTCCTACAGCTTGACCATCGATTTGAGGGTGAAAAGCCATGCTAAGCTTAACTTTGGTACCAAGACCTCTTTGGAAGGACCTCCAAAAGTGAGAAATGAATTGAGTACCACGATCTGAAATGATAGATAAAGGCACCCCATGCAATCTAACTAACTCATGGATGTACAACTTTGCATAATCTTCGGCACAATAAGAGATTTTGGCCGGTAGAAAGTGAGGCAGCTTTGTCATTCTATCCACAATAACCCAAATAGAGTCGAAGTGTTTCCTACTCTTAGGCAACCCATGTTGATCTCTTCCCACTTCCAAGTAGGAATTTCTATGTCTTGGGCTCCGCCACCCCGCCTTTGATGTTTGGCTTTCACTTGTTGGCAATTGTGACATCTGGATATGAACTTGGCAGTATCCCTCTTCATACCACCCCACCAATACACCTCCCTCAAGTCTCTATACATCTTCGTAGAACCTAGGTGAATAGAATAGGATGAATTATGGGCCTCCATCAAGATCAACTCCATTAAGTCATCAACATTAGGCACACACAACCTACCTTAGTACCTAAGGGAACTATCTCCCCCTTGGGAGAAAACCTCAACCTTACCATCTTTCACCAAGGCCTTCAACTCTAACAAAGTGGAGTCAAGATCTTGTTTTGACATACTTCCTTAATCAAAGAAGATTTAGAACCATCAACAACCACTACACTACCAGTTTCAACTTCATCCAACCTAACCCCCAATCTAGCCAACTGGTGAACTTCTCTAGACACCTCTTTGCTACCATCATTAATATGAGTTATACTATCCATGGAAACTCTACCTAGAGCATCGATCACACTCATATCGTAATCTTTAAGGAGCTGTAACCATCTTCTTTGTCTCAAGTTAAGATCTTTTTGGATGACACATGTTGGAGACTGCACATCAATATGAACTCCATACAAATAATGATGCAAAATTTTCAAAGGAAACATCACGACTGCCATTTTAAGATCATGGGTGGGATAATTCTTCTCATGCACCTTAAGTTGCCTAGAGGCATATGTTATTACCTTGCCATTTTGCATTAAAACACATCCCAAACCAATTCTTGAGACATCACAATATACCATAAACCCTTCCCGTAGAGCCAAGATAGAAGTGAAGACAAACTTATCATTTAATTTTTGAAAACTCTTTTCATATTCATCGGTCCACACAAATTTTGCCTTCTTTTGGGTCAACTTTGTCACAGGAGAAGCAATAGAAGGAGAACTATTCACAAACCCCTGGTTGTAAACCACCAAACCCATGAAACTCCTAATATCTAATGGAGTCAAGGGTCTATGACAATTGCTAATCACCTCCATCTTCTTAGGATCCACCTTAATGCCATCACCCGACACCACATGCCCTAGAAAAGCAACCTCTTTCAACCAAAATTCATATTTTTCGTATTTAGCAAACAACCTCTCATCCCTCAAGATTTACAACACCAACCTCAAATGATTCACATGCTCTTCCTCACTCGGGGAGTAAATCAATATATCATCAATAAAGACCACCACAGACATTTCAAGGTAGGTTTTAAAGACCCTATTCATGAGATTCATAAATATAGCCGATGCATTAGTCAACCCAAAGGACATAACCACAAACTCAAAGTGCCATATCTAGTTTGAAAAGCCATATTGGGAATATCACACTCCCTTACCTTGACTTGGTGGTATCCAGACTGAAGATCAATCTTAGAAAAGTGACTTGCCACTTATAGTTGATCAAAAAGGTCATGAATCCTTGGTAGAGGGTACATATTCTTTACGATAACCCTATTACGTTATCAGTAATCAATGCACATTCTAAAAGAACCATACTTTTTCTTTACAAATAGCATTGGTGCACCCCTAGGTGACTTACTAGGACTTATGAAGCTCTTCTCCAATAAATCCCTCAATTGATTCTTTAACTCCTTCAATTCTGCCAGGGCCATACGTTAAGGGGGAATAGAAATGGGTTGAGTATCGGCAAGGAGGTCTATACCAAAGTCTATTTCCCTTTTGGGAGGAACACTAGGAAGCACAACATGAAAGACATCAAGAAACTCATTAACCGCCGGAATTGACTGAATAGGAAGGACTTTGGACTCAACATCCCTAACCCTTACAAGATGACAAAGACAACCGTTAGAAATCAAATTTTAGGCTTTAAGACAAGAAACAAATCTACCTTTGAAAACTACATCATGACTTTCCCGCTCAAGGATGGGATCATTAAGGAAATGGAATTTAACCATATGGGTTCTGGAATTAGTAGAAGCATAATATGCGTCCAATCGATCCATCCTAAGAATGATATCAAAATCTACCATATCTAACTCAACAAAATCACAAGGCAAGACTTTATACAATATGAACATGGGATAATTTCTATAGACTCTTTTAGCAACAAATGACTCACCAATAGGGGTGGAGACTTCATACGGTTCAGACGATAATTCCGGACACACGTGAAGCTTTTTGGCAACAAAAGGAGTAATGAAAGAAAGAGTGGCACCCGAATCTATCAATGCATACACATTAAAATAAAAAACCTTTAACATACTGGTGATGACATCAGACACCTAATCCATCCCTTGCCTTCCTTGAAGAGCATATAATATATTTTGCCTTGGAGCACCCCTCTTATTGGCCTCTCTTTGCCCTTGGACCCGTGTTAGCACCTTAGCCTTGTGGATGACCATCTTTACCTTCGTTTTGAGCATGAATACAATCAATAGCCTTGTGACGCACTTCACCACAACCAAAGCAAGCATTAGAATTCCTCAAGCATGGGCCACTATGGATTCTACTACATCTTTGGCACTTAGGGTGAGTCATCCCACCATTACCACCTTGAAAGCTTAGATTATCATTAGAAAATCTCTTATTAGGAGCATTGCAATACCCTTGTCCTTGGAACTTATGGCCTTGAGGAAAATGGCCACCCTTGGAACCATGGCAACCACCTTCAAAATGAGCCCTCTTGGACTCACCACTTCTTTTTTTTCTAAGCTTTTCCCCCTCTAGTTTCTCGGCATATGTCATGAGATGGGACAAATTGATATCACCCACTAGCATGGCAGTACAACACTTCTCATTAATCAAGTCGGACACTCCTGACACAAATTTGTTCATTCTAGCTCTAGGGTCGGCCACCAAATGTGGAGCGTACTTGGAAAGCCAGTTGAACTTGAGGGAATAATTCCTCACACTCATGGAACCTTACTTAAGGTTCATAAACTCCATCATCTTAGTTTTTCTTAACTCGATAGGGAAGAACCTATAGAGGAATGCGACTTTGAACTCGTCCCAAGGAATAGAATCATTATCTCTCTGCTCTAATTTCCATTTCGCTAAACTAAATTTGAGCCACACCTTTGAGTTGTTAGGCCACTAACTCCGTTTTCTCTTCCAAATTGGCCCCTATGATAGATAGTACTTTAAACACTTCATCGATAAACTCTTGGGGATCCTCTTTCGGCTTGGATCCATGGAACTTCGATGGGTTCATTCTTGTGAAATCCCTCACCTTAGAGGCCGGAGTGGGAGCATGAGGGGATTGGGCCCCTTGGTTCATTTTGTTCATAGCACGGGCCAATATTGTGATAGCATCTCGGAATACTTCTTCGGCTACCCCTCCATCTTAAGGAGCTTGAGGAACGGGAGGATGGGTTGTTCCTCGGGTGTATGGGCTCTCCTTAGTCTTCCGTTTAGAATTGACATGATCTAGATCAAACAAGAACATTCATTCGTGGAAAAGCTTTATAGTTACACCTAAAGCACAATATAGACCATGAAGAAATGAAACATTTCCTTAAATTCCTCGTAGCCTCCCATTCATAGTTGTGGCATACTTCACAACCATGAATAAGAATCTAATCAACGTGATGTGTTGGGTTTTCAAGGACCATTAAAAACCTAGTGCTCTAATACCAAATTTGTCACGATGCAAGCCTAGGGCCTAGACGTGACACGATGAATAAGAACCCAAAGGGACCCCAAAGAAGCATCTTAGCATATCAAGCATACATCCTTGGTTGCTAAAGAAAATTAAACAACAAGAAGAGATATAATAAAAAGGGAAAAGCGACTAAGGGAAATCTTGGTATTCATAAAAGCATAAAAGAATCAAGCTCATAGCATAAGTACACCACAATATCAAACAACACCTCTAACATGCAATGGAGCGGGGGCCAAAACACTTTCTGGGCTCACCCTCATGATAACAAGTGTTCAACATAATGACGTCTCAAAATAGTAAGAGTAATATCGATAGTATCCTCGAACTTAAGGACCCACCAATGCTTATATCCAAATTACCGAACTAGCCACGTGGAGGATGATCGAAAGGAGCTTTGATCCCTACATGGTAATATCATGTAGACATAGAGTATGCACTAGTACGTTTGGATGTACTAAGTAAGTGGGATACAATACAACAAGACATAAGCCAATATATTCAAAATTTATAATCATAAGCAATGGATATATAATCTCAATATGGCATGCACGATCAATGCTCATAATAAAACATGCATGTAAATCATTCATATTGTAAAATATATATAACATAAATATGTAGGAAGTGACCTTAACTGACATAGACCAAGAAGGTACAACTTGGTCTCTGAGGTCTGACACCTCCTCGGTTAAGGTGACCAGGCATAACACCCCTGGCTATATGTAGTCTACTTGCTATGGCAAACCAAATATGATAAAACGAACTAGATGGATCCACTAGTATAGAAATTTTAATAATCATAATCCTATAGTGGCACATAGTTTAGAGACTAAAGACTTTATGTAAGGAACTCTTGAGTCGAGCCCCCATCTTAATCCTAAATCGGTGCTAAATCAAATCTCATGAAATACTTGAAACATAATTTAATCATAACATGAATAGCTTGTAATAACATGACTTAAGTAGCTCATAAACATTCTTCACCTCTAGTAGAGAGCCTAGCTTGAACATGAGTGTAGATCATAATCATTCATGAACCTTTGCTTTAACATGAATGACTCATACGAGGTAAAAATTCTTGAAATAGGTCTTAAATTTATATTTTTAAAATCATAGATACTTTTCATGAATTCAATACATTCTTGAAATCCCTTAATCATCATATATTCACTTGACTTGTAAATCATGAAATAGGTCGTCACTAACTTGAGAATTCTTTACTTGATATTTTATTAAACACATGGTGGGTTTATGATACCTGTTAAAAATCATGCAATTCAAGAGTGAAATGAGATGAGTAAACTTGATGCAAATCAACCTACCAACATGTAGTAAAACCCATATAGGGTACCTTGAAATCCATCACAAAAGCTCATAACAGTTCATTGTTTCATAGCTAAAAATGCATAGTCTCAATGGACAAAATCAATTCATGGTATAAGCTTGAAATAGATATTCATACATAATCAATCAATATTTCATAAAATTATTTTAGAGTCTTAGAATAGATAGAGTCTTAGAGGGGTTTGAGAGAGAGTTTTGTGAGTTATAGAGTTGAAAAATGGCTAAGTATGGGTCATTTTACGCTTAAGTGGGCATGAGGCTATGAGCCCAATGCCCTTGGCTGAAACAGAGAAACTAAGGAAATAATACACTGATCCCCGTCCCTAATGCAGCGCATAGCTATCGCACCTGACGAAATACAAAACTCTGTGCCCTTGGTATTTCATGGCCAGGGTGCGGACAACCAATGAAAATAAAAAATTAGTGAAGTTACCTAGGGTGCGGGTCCTCTAAAATCTGGGTTATGCCCATTTTCCACTCAATTTCTTCCCTCGATCGAGAATATTTGAAGTCGAAATTTTGAGATCACGCACATATTTAGATATATACGAAAATTACGATTATGGGATATTTCAAAGCATATTTTGGGCCATTTCACTCCTATAGGAGCCTTGTAACCTGTAATATAAGGTACGTTGCTACTGAGCCACTGAATGGTTAGAGACGGGGGCATGACCTATTAGCAAGGTCTAGAATATGTCCTATGGGCTTCATGAGGCAATCTGTGATAAGACACTAGCTATGTGGGTTAGCCTTGAGGATTGGCACCCCATTTATAAAGGGGCACATTATCAATGGGCCGACACATGGTTATCTTAGGTGATATCCTTTGTAGTAGCTAGGCTGCAACATGATTTCGGGCAGGTGATATCCTTCCAATTGTCTAACATCTTGGGCCGTAGCTTAGGTTACATAGATGGTGCCCTATGAGTTGCCTTAAATCGGGAAAGGGCTTAATAACGGGATAATGCCATGGGATAGGAATGTGTTCTCACTTAACTCGTATCTATGGGAGTGTGTAGCCTTGTGCTACTAAGATATGTTAATTGTGAGGCTGTTTGTTGATTATACGCTGCACCGTGGCCTTGGTCTAGTAGGACATGACTTACCATGTTGGAATGCATGAGACACCTATGTTATGGTTTTTATTGCCTATGTTTACTTTGGCCACTTAGGGATGATGAGATCATGGTATACTTGGCCTTAGTTTGGTAAGCTTCTAAGGGGACTTGTGATATATATACACTATGATGTACTACTAATAGTTGTTGTGCACTAGTCCTTTCCGTCTTATGCTAGGGTATCTATTGTATCTGAAAGAGGCGATAGTTATGGCTGTTTGGGTTGGATTGAAATTGTAGGATACCTATGTTGTGAGTATCGTTGCCTTTGTTCACTTTGGGCACTATATGACTTTGAAGTTTCTGATCTGACTAGACCAGTTGAGAGAGAGATGATTTATACGCTCGAGTCCTGGATAACGCTCCCTAGGCTCCAAGACTCGATGGCCACATCTAAGTATCCAATTCCCTGAGTTATATATCCCGTGGTACAAGTTGTGGTGGCCAAGTTCAGAGAGTTATATAAGTCCTAGATGTCCATTTAGAGGGCCAAGCACTTGTTGAGATTTGGGGCATGAGATAATTTTATTGTTTAGAGAAACATATGACACACGAATCATTTCGATTTTGATTGATTATAGGTTGTGGACTTCATTGGTTACATTTTCAGTTGAGGACCCCACTGATTCCAGTTTTTGGGGATACGCCTCATGATTGATATTTTGAGCCAAGACACTGTTGTTTATTCTAGGGGACTATCTCTCGCAAAGGGAATGCATCCCATTGTTATGCATGTATATTTTGGATTGAGCTCCATATTCTGGCACGAGGTCAGAGATCTGGTTGACATGTGATTGTTAAGGGCAAAGGCCTGATTGATTACTCGTGGATCCACACACCTATTCACACCTTGATTGTGCATGAATATACCCTCCGAGCTTATGGGAACTCAGGGGTTATTTAGACTTAGATACTATGGACACCGATGTACAGCTGACCTATGATCATGTGATATGGAGAGTTGGGTTCTGTTGTGACTGGTTTATCAGATCATGCGTGGGTTGTACCTTTAAGGCTTATGGTGGCCCAGTCTGCATACATGCATAAATGTTAAGGACTTGCACCCATGTGTAGTGCTAAGTTTTATTTGGGGACGGTTGTGGTATGGTCCTGCTTAGTCTTCGTTGGACAGTATCTTTGTTAATCACTTCAGTTTGTTCAGTTAGCAATGTTTGTCACCTTGGTTGGTTCAGTTGTGGTTTGAGGTTATCGACATGCTTATGCTGGATCTGAGTTCATTTTTCAACATTGTTGCAATTCTTTATATAGTTGAGCTTTCTATATGTTCACTATTTCAGTCGCTTGGCCGATGATGCCTACTAGGAGCCTTTTTCTGGTATCCACCCCTACATTTCCATATCTTCCTATGGAGCTAGGACAGGTACCCAAGAGTTAGGAAATTAGCCAGCCAGTAGGTGGGATCTCACAGGAACCACCATGATCGAGAACAAGTCGTGACAACACACCCTTTAGAAATCATTTTCCAGTCTTTTAGATAAGAGACAAACTAACCCTTAAAAGTAAAGTCACTACCCTCCTACTCAAGAACAAGCTCATTTGAAAATTGACACTTGACTTTCCAAGTTCAGCAATCTATAGAAGCATCGGAAGCATGCAACCAATCCTTCCCGAGAATAATATCAAAATCAAACATCTCAAGCTCTACAATATCACACGGAAGGACTTTATGCAAGACTTCAATAGGAAAACCCTGATAGACTCTTATGACAATAATAGACTCACCCATAGAAGTGCGGACCCATAAGGAACAATCGCACCACCATTTCCAGATTTACTCAATTTTACTCCGAATCTAGCAACCTATGAAAATCTTTGGCCAACTCCCTTTTTCCATCATATTCAAGATGAGACATACTACACATGGAAACTCTACTAAGGGCGCTAACTACCACATTGGTCTTTGTAAGGTGATACTTCATGCTTATGTCATTATCTTATAGAAGCTTTAATAACCTTCGTTGCCTCAAATTGAAATCCTTCTGGGTGAATACATGTTGGAGGCTCTTGTGGTCGGTGAAGATATCCATATGAACCACATATAAGTAATATCGCCAGATTTTCAAGGCAGACTCTACCATCGCAAGCTCAAGGTCATGAGTCGGGTAATTCTTCTAATGAACTTTCAATTGACTTGAAACTTACGCAATCACCTTACCATTTTGCATTAACACACATCCCAACCCAATACTTTATGCATCACAATACACAACGAACCAATGATTTGCTTGGGGAAATGTCAATTTGGGGCTAGAGTTAGTCAATCCTTCAAAGTTTAGAAATCTTCTTGTAATCATCTATCCACAAAAACATAGCTTTCTTTTGAGTCAACTTGGTGAGTGGGAAAAATGTAAGAGAATTTTTGCATAAACCTCCTACAGTAATAGGTCAAGCCCCACAAACTCCTTATGTCAGTAGGAGTCAATGGCATTAGCCAATTGCTCACTACTTCAGCATTCTTAGGATTAAAATTAATGCTATCACGCGGTATCACATGCCCATGGAAGGAAATCTCTTCTAATAAAAACACACATTCATCAAATTGTGCATAAATCTTCCTCACCCTTAGAGTTTGTAATACCACCCTCATAGGGTCCATATGCTTTTACTCAGCTCGGGAGTAGATAATGATGTCATCAATAAACACCATGATGAATATGTTAACATAAGGATTGAACACCCTATTCCTGAGGTCCTTAAATATCGCCGGTGAACTAGTGAGATCAAATGACATCACTATAAATGGAAAGTGGCCATACTTAGTCCGAAATGCCATCTTAAGAATGTCACTTTCTCTCACCCTCAATTGATGTTCACGCTCCATCAGTAAAGAGGTCGCTGTCAAGTATAAACCTAACCAATAGTTAGGGTTCAATCTACAAGGAATATGGGGCCTAACTATATTGATCCACTAACAATTATTTCAAGTATTGACCGCCACATTCTCTAGAATGGGGGGAGGGGTTGCAATTCAAAATGAAGAACAAATAGAAATACTACACTACAAATGTGAGAAAATAACCAAATTGAGGGACATGTTGGGAATTTTTTTCCCCATGATTCGTTGACTCAATTAACTAAGACAACATAACTCCAATCAAGACATTTCATGTAGGATGATATCTTAGGTTTTTGCAACCCTCTTGTGAAGGTAAAGGTCAAATTTCACCATGGTTCTTGGTCAGCAACCATAGCGTGCCAACTAATAGTTACCCATTGTCCCAGTCTACCTTTTCTTCATCAGGTTTTGTTGATTAGACAAGAACATATCAATCGAATCGTGTCATTTACTTCCCTTTTCCTATTCGTCACTACCTTCATCGAGATCATGATAGTAGGAGTGATTTGGTGTTTGACACCACCAAAGAACATTCAAAATGAAGGGAAAAAGATAATACCTGCAAATACCCAGTCAATGAAATGCACAAAATCTAGGTTATTTCAAGTCAACCCCTAATGGTTCCCAAAATCCCAAGTTGTGGGTGCTTAGCTACTCATGGCGATGGAAAAATCAAAACAATGAATATGAAAGACATGGTTTAGATATTACCCAAAAGCAATGAAGAAAATAAACACCTTGATGTAGAAACCACAAGCTTGGATTTATGGAAGTTGAGTATAAGTGATTTCAAATCCCCTAAAATGGGTCTTCAAAAGTAAAATACTAAAATCTACACTAAACCCTAGAAAAGTTCTCTAAGAATATTCAAAGTTGATGTAGAATCTGTAAAGTGTCGAATCTCCTTTCAGAAACCCTATCATTAACTATTTATACTATTTACAAAAATACCCTAAAAATAAAATAGAAAATTGTTGGCAGTAAGTACAGTTTGCAGTTGTGACTTGTAGGGTGACCTACGAGTTGTAGTCAGGCTTTCATAGTCAATACTTGGCATTTTGGACTTGACTGCCACGATTAATTGCTATGAGTCTTGGTCTATCTACGACTCGTAGTTCCTATTTGCAGTTCTTGGTCCAAATTTTGGCAACACTGTTTCAGGCTACGAGGCCCTTTCCAACGAGTTGTAGTGAGACATTTGACTCGTAGGCTGGCCTGTATAGCTGGCCTTCACTTTGCAAATTCCTAATTTTGGACACTGCTTCCTATTACAAGGGCACTCTATGATTCATAGCTTGGGCTATGACTCATAGTGTGACTCATATGTCCTGAACTTCATCAAAATCTACAATTTTCTCCCAAATTCATGCTAACCTGTATTTTCTGCAAGAACAAAAACGCATGAAAACCATAAAAAGTCGCATTAAGAACTTGCAAAATCCCTTGTTTTAGGCATCAAATTTGTTGTATTTTGATAGCACATCAACATCCTCAATTTAGAATTATTGCTTGTCATCATGCGATGATTCGATCTAAATAGACAATAAGGAACATACAACAACTATCCTAACGACATATGCATCACTCAATCCCAACTCAGGTACCAAATTATCCTTTTCAAACCCTAATTGAATAGACACCAAGCAAACCAAGAGATGATGATACATCTGACAATCCAACTATGACAAGCGAAGGAGTATCAACACTTCACAATCACGGAACATATCATATGCTAATCACGTCATGCAAATGCCCTCACAGAAAAGAAGTCCCTCCATCTTACTCAAAAATGCATTCAATGTTCAGGGGTTGTGTAAGCATCCTTACTCTCATAAATGGAATTCATTCATGATAACCAACACCATAGGCTTGCCCATATACTCATACTCTAGACTATTACCAAGTTGAATTAGGATCACTCTAGGACTTCGTAGGCCTATAACACACGCTCGTGGGGCATTGGTATGGCATTTTAGACAAGTAGTGACTGAAAGCTATCCTTGGACCACTTTTTTCAACACTTTACCTCAATAACTCAGCCAATTTCATTATGTCCTCACTTATTCTTCATTTTCAAGCTTTTCCAGGTACTTTCTTTTCCTTTTTCAGTTGTGCTTAATTTTCAAACTCGTTTTTCTATTCTTTTCAATTAAAGGCAACTTTTCTTTCTTTTTCTCTCACCCGGCACATGATTTTCTCTTATATCTTTCTTTCCCGTCCAATAACCTCATTTTCATTACTTTACCAAAGATAAGCCACCCTCAACTTAGGCTTGCAGCCTGCGGTGAAGTACACATTATCCATTTCTCAAACTAGGACACTTTTGGTAGCCACCCTCAACTTAGGCTTTTTGCCTCCATTAAGGTTCATATGTTCAAGGATAGACCAGGGCCCACATCAAGGTATTTCACAAAACAATGCTACGCTAGCTAGGCGTCAAGAAAGAATAGGTACATGTAAAGATCAACCATTTGGAACAAGGGTTGAATCACTACATTTGGTAGGTTATTTAGGCAAAAGTGGACTAACTTAAAGAACAATGACCTAAGATCCTTTCTTAATCAACCACATCTCCAATCTAGTCTTAGAGTAATAAGGCAAGTTCTGAATCAGTACACAATGCATGAATTTGACAGAATAAGCTCACACATACATGGCATTGCATACACAATCAACATAGATTCAAAGGTTATGCTTCAAGCATCAACTTGCCTTCTCTTCATCAGAATAAACATTGCAAACTAATCATATGCAAGATTACAATGGTAACTAACAATCCCAAAAATTTTGAGGGTACCCAATTTTTAAAACATTCATAAAACCATTCAAGATTATGCATATGCCAAAAGTAATAACCACTATATATTTACAAATTATTACAGCATCTAAATATGCCGGTTCAACAGAAAATAAACTCATCCACAAGGAAAAGGAAACACTACAAGAAAACCTTGGGATCAAAAATAGGAAAGTTATGGACTAAAAGGCTATTAGACTTCACCTTAGTCCATAACTTCCCACACCCTACCAAAAGATACTTTGTTCTCAAAATATATA
>JAABOM020100861.1:0-26370 GCA_011800125.2 Solanum clarkiae | reverse complement strand
TTTTTTTTTTTTTTTTTTGTAATTTGTTCATTTTCTTTGTCTAACTATGTTTAATCTTATTGGATTATTATAATTATTTCTATTTTTTTGTGGTTATTTTTATGTGAATTTGTTGGTGTTATATATGTTCAACATATAGACCCTTGGTCTGTGACCATATGTTTGATTCATTTATGGGTCAGATTATGTTAATAAGTTTTTTGTTGGTTAAAGTTGTTTTAAGTTGGTTTTCAAGTTGTTGAAATTTCTTTTGACCTTTTTATTATAATGAGTTGGTTGTATGATTCATTTATGGGTTAAACTTTCATGGAAATGGTATAATTATTATTTTCTGTCTTGGTTATTTGTTGGTTATATAGGAGCACATACTAATTTGATGTTTGGCTATGAGTTGTAGTGTTGTGTTTGTTATGATTTGACTGTTCATACCAAGCTGGTTATGCAATTTTGTTGGTTTTTGTTCACAAATAATTTTTTATCCTCTTTTCATGGCAATGAATCTCATCTGTCTACATTTTGAAGTACACATCTTGGTGTTATATGTGTTTATATAGCCTATATATTTTGCATTGGTTTGTGACTTCATGTTTGACTCATTTGTTCTTCAGATTATGCTAATAATTTTGCGTTGGTTTGATTCATTTCTTGGTTAAAGTCGATTAAGTTGGTTTTTGAATTTGTTGCACTTTTCTTTGGTATTTTTATTTATAATGAGTTGGTTCTGTGACTTTTTCTCGGTGTATTTGTTAGTTTATCTTTTCCCTGGTTTATGTTAACTAGTTCTTTTGCCATATTTGGTGCTATTCTTTATTCCCACTTTCAACTCTAATGAATGTCATGCTTTCAACATTTGAAAGTAATATTTATTAGTGTTATTAGCCTATAAAGAAATGTCATGTTTTTCATCATTTGATATATCTTACCAAGTTGATTATGCAATTGGTCATTTTTCCTTATTTTAAAAGCATTCTGGGTTAACTTTCAGGGAAATAGTGTAATTATTGGCTACTGCCTTGGATAATTGTTGATTCTCTGGTAACATATAACAATTTGTTGGTTATTTTTTCATCTTTTTGGTGTTATGTGTATACAGTTGATAATATCTAATATATTTAATTTGTACTAATATTCATGATTTCAACATTTTATAAATAAGTTTGTTGGATTTGAAGTTATTCTATATGTGCTAATGCTTTCATATATGTTTTTTTTTTGTTATTAGGACAAAAGAAAATAATTCAGATGACTCTCACACATTAAATTTTCAGCCCTTAAGGAGATATCTGACAGTTTGATAAAACAGAACATGTGAAGATTCATGTAACAATCCCAAAATTTTGTCAACTTGAGTTGGAATAGTGTAAGGGAGATTTTTTTAAAAATGAGTAAGGGATTGTAATTGCATTTTTAAATATTTTTAATACACCATTATGCCTTATCCACCTTATAAGTGGACTGACCAATAATTTTTCTTTATATTACCTTACATAAATGTTTTCCACTTACATTATTTTTGTTATAATATGTGATGTATGCTCCTTTGGAGCCTTGAAGAGGCACTTAATGCTTCTATTTAATGAGAGCAGTTTTGCTCATTTTGCATAAGTGACCAAAAAAAAAAAAAACCAAATACATACCAGCCTTTGTTTATATTAAATGTTGAGCGTTTTGCTCTGAGGCAAATAGACAGAAATGAGATATATACATATATACTATATATTGTTTACATAATATTTTAAAAGTTTTATTAGCTGAAGAGGGGTGTTTTATTGTGTAGAGTTTCGACAATTTTATTCTTGTAAGTTGTTCCTATTTTCTAAATCTTTCATAATAAAATATTTTTATATAAATGAATTTATTTTCGTGTACTTTAAAGTACTTTATTATGAGAATATTATTTAAGATGAGTGATGAATTTATCTTCATGCATAAAAGTTAAATCAAAAGACCGTACATGTCACTTTATTTACTTGAGTTAGAGATCTAAAAGAAGTTGTTGATGAGAAAGTTTTATTCATTCTCTTGCTATTATAGGAGGACTTTACTACTTGAAATTATATTATGTCTTGAGATTTGTGTACTATGTGAAATGAGTTTATATGAAGTTGAATTAAGGTTAATATGATGAATTGAGAATACTTGAGTCGTTAAATATAAAAACATGTTACATTATAAACTTGTTTACATAAAATGATGAGTAAGGTTAAAAGAGTCCAAATAACCGTTTGAATTGAGTCGAGCATGCTAAGTTACATGATTGTTGAGATGACTATATTTGAGTACTTGTATGTAATTGAACGAATTGATGAATTTTTGAGACGAATTGAGATAACTGTATGAGGTTGAGGATGAGTTGATTGATGGAGTATTGAAGATTGAGTAACATGATGATTTGAGTATGTTTAAGTCTTGGGAGGAGTATCGAGCACCGAGCGAGGAGCGGGTACACTTTTACTTTAACCCCTAGAACTACGTTGCCAGTGTAGGATTGTCATACAGCATCGTTCTGGTGACTTGTCCTGCAAATGGACATTTACCATGGATCTAAGAGCGAGTTGATCATCCTATGCCATGGAACGTATAGGACGGGCGTGGCAACGATACTGATTCGTTGTACATCACCTAACTTATGGTGGTGGTAGGTATGTCGGTTAAGAGAAACTCCTAACCAACTTTGATTGAACATGAGATTTACAAACTTGAGTTTACTTTCACTATTCATATATATATATATATATGAAATGTTCTAAACTGTTATATACTGAGCTGATCGTGAGTTGAAGCGTCGAGCTGAGTATTCTTAAGCTTATCATTATTATATTTGAGCGTTGGACTTACCGTATATTTCACGTACTAATGCCTTTGGTGCTACATCATTTTATGATGCAAATACCGGAGATAGAGGACTTTAGTACGTGCACCGCTGAGATCCGAATCGTATACCTCAGAGTTGGTGAGCTCTCCTTACATTCTGGATAAGTCTTTTTTACCTTCTATGTTTTATTGAGTACTATTTTTATTTGAGATGTCTATGGCCTATCATGACACCGTCTAGATTATTGATTAGAGGCTTCATAGACGATTGAGAGAGTGATTTCTTAAAAAGTATTGTATTATTTCAAACCTTGTTCTTTTGAAACTGTGAGTGAGTTTTCATTAATAATATTGTATCTATTTGAGTTATTTCTTCCGCTGTTGAGTATAATGTAACGATGAGGTCAAGTGGTTCGCTCGGAGGCTAGCAATACTCTTCACATGCCAGCCATGCCAAGGATACCCTCCCAAGGCATGACAAACTTGGTATCAGCGCACAAAGTTTAAGAGTCCTAGGGAGTCAATGAAGCCATGTCTAGTAGTCTTGTTTATGTGTGTGTTGTACACCATACTTCATAAAAAGGAAACTATAGGACACTAGGAATTGTTACCCTTTCTTCTAATCTGAGTTCGTGCGATAGAGTTGAAAACTCTAGAAATTTCTTTTCTGACTTATCGTTATGCGATTGTAGATCATGCCTCCAAGACATGCAGTAACCCAGAGAAATGCCTCATCTATCACTGCCGAGAACCCTACTTCAGAGGTACCTCCCCAAATGGAAACGAGGGATCGAGGCCGACCGCCCAGGATCACCGATGTTCCTGTGGCACCTACTGCTCCACATGCTCCTACTTTAGAGGCCGAATTTCGAGGAGCCATAGCTATGCTTACCCATTTAGTAGCTACTCAGAATGGGAATCGAGGTTCACCAACCCCTAGCTCGAGCTCTCAAGAGCCCACGACTGCTTCCAGGCTAAGAGATTTTCTAAGGATGAACCCACCTGTCTACACTGGATTAGAAGTTGAAGAGGACCCTCAAAACTTCATTGATGAGAAGTGGAAGGTGTTGAAGACCATGCATGTGACTGAGACCGGGGGAGTTGAGCTGGTTGCTTACCAACTCAAGGATGTGCCCAATGTTTGGTACAATCAGTGGGAAGAGAGTCGGGGGAGAAAATGTTGAGCCTGCTACTTGGGATGAGTTTGAAGGTTCCTTTCTTGATCACTTTTTCCCTCAGGAGCGGAGAGAGGCGAAGGTTGAAGAGCTCATAAACTTGAAACAAGGGGGATTGACGGTGAAGGAGTATAGCTTGAAATTCATCCAGCTGTCCAGGTACACTACAGAGATGGTCCCGAATATGAGACCAAGGATGAGGAGGTTTGTATTTGAAAGCATGTGAAGAGAAAATGTAAGGCGGTATTGGTAATCCCAGATATGAATATTTCTAGATTAATGGTTTATGCTCAGGAAATGGAGGAGGACAAGAAAAAGGATAGAGAGAAGCATCTGAGAAAGAAGGCTAGGTCAGCGGGGCCTGTGTGCAATCAGCACAAGCAGGGCAAGGGAGATAAATCCTACTTCCAAAATAGGTCCTCCAACTATGCACCGTCTTCAGCTAGTGCATAGGCTCCGAGCCACAGACACAATCAAAAGTCCCAAGGCCAGCCGAACATTAGGGCATAGGCCAGCACGACTCTTGGCTCTAAAAGGAGGCTACCTTGCGGCAAATGTGGAAAAATTCATCTGGGAGAATGTAGAGATGGAGAAAATGATTGTTATAAGTGTGGCCAGCCGGGTCATTTTCAGAGGGAATGTCCAACGTGGAGCAATAACGCCCAAACCGCTACCACAGAACCACCAGCGAGGGGTTACCAAAGAGGTGCTACACCAGTACCAGGTGGAGGGACAAACCATCTGTACACAATGAGGAATTGACAGGACCAAGAGGATGCACCGGATATTGTGAGGGGTATGATTCGAGTCTTTACTCTTGATTGTTATGTTTTGATGGATCCTATGCTACTTTGTCATTTGTATCTCCTTATATGGAGAGTAGATTTGAGATTCTCCCTGAGTACTTGCTTGAACCATTTTTTATTTCTACTCCTATTGGTAAATTTATTCGAGCCGAGAGAATCTATAGAAACTGTGTGGTATCTATTCATCATAGGGATACTTCTGCTAATTTGGTTGAGTTGGAGATGGTTGATTTCAATATAATCCTTGGTATGTATTGGCTTCATGCCTACGATACCTCGATTGATTGTCGAACTCGAACGATTAAATTCCAGTTTGCTAATGAGCCTGTTATTAAGTGGGAGGAAGATTTGGTTGTGCCAAAAGAGTAATTGTATTTCTTACCTCAAATCCCAAAGATTAATTTCTAAGCAATGTATCTATCACCTTATGCGAGTTAAATAGGATGATATTGATCCCTCTTCTCTTGAGTCAGTCTCGATTATAAATGAGTTTCCTGATGTGTTTCCTAAGGATTTGCCTAGAATCCCTCCTGATAGGGAGATCGACTTTGGGATTGATTTTCTTCCTGACACCAAGTCGATTTCCATTCTGCCATATAGGATGGCCCCTGCAAAGTTAAAGGAGTTGAAGGAACAATTGAAAGACTTGTTGGAAAAAGGATTCATAAGGACAAATGTCTCTCCATGGTGAGCTCCGGTATTGTTTGTACGAAAGAAGGATGGTTCCTTGAGGATGTGTATCGACTATTGTCAGCTGAATAAAGTGACAATTAAGAATAAGTGTTCCCTTCCGAGAATCGGTGACTTGTTTGACCAACTTCAGGGTGCCACTATTTTTTCTAAGATAAACCTCACATCAGGCTATCACCAGTTGAAAGTGAGAGAATGTGACATCCTGAAGATGACTTTTCGAACCCGATATGGTTATTTCGAGTTTTTAGTGATGTCGTTTGGGTTGACAAATACACCTGCAGCCTTTATGGACTTAATGAATAGGGTATTCAGGCAGTATCTTGACACGTTTGTGATTGTGTCCATCGACGACATTTTGGTGTATTCTAGGAATGAAGAGCATGTCAATCACCTCAAAATTGCATTGCAGACATTTCGAGATCATGAGTTGTATGCAAAGTTTCTAAGTGTGAATTTTGGCTCAAATCTGTGGCACTCTTAGGTCATGTCATTTCTGGGATAAAATTCAAGTGTATGCTCAAAAGATTGAGGCGATTAAGAATTGGCCAAGACCAACCTCACCGACTGAGATAAGAAGTTTTCTGGGGGTTGGCTGGTTATTATCGAAGGTTCATTGAAGAGCTTTCTTCCATAGCTACACCATTGATTAGACTAACTCAGAAGAAGGTCAAGTTTCAATAGTCCGACGAGTGTGAGAAAAGTTTCCAGGAGTTAAAGACGAGGTTGACTACTGCACTAGTATTTACATTGCCCGATGGGACTAATAGGTTTGTTATCTACTGCGTTGCCTCGAGAGTAGGATCGGGATGCGTGTTGATGCAAAAAGGGAAGGTTGTTGCCTATGCTTCTAGACAACTTAAAGTGCATGAGAAGAACTACCTCGCTCATGACTTAGAGTTGGCAGCAGTAGTGTTCGCTCTCAAGATCTGGCGCCACTACTTGTATGGAGTGCATGTTAATGTGTTCACAGACCACAGAAGCCTACGATATGTTTTCACCCAGAAGGAGCTTAACTTGAGGGAAAGAAGATGGCTTGAGTTGCTTAAGGACTATGACATGAAGTTGCTTAAGGACTATGACATGAGCATTCTCTACCATTCAGGTAAGGCTAACATGGTTTCCGATGCTATTAGAAGGATGTCCATGGGGAGCACTGCCCATGTGGGGGAAGAAAGGAAAGAGTTGGTTAAAGAGGTGCATAGACTGGCTAGATTGGGAGTACAACTTGAAGAGAATATGAGGGAGGGTTTAATGTACAGAATGGATATGCTTCATCTTTAGTGTCAGAGGTGAAAGAAAAGCAAGACCAAGATCTTGTTCTATTGCAATTGAAAGATAATGTACATAAGCAGAAGGTTATGGCTTTTGCCAAATGGGAAGATGGGGTGTTGAGGTATCAAGGCAGATTGTATGTTCCTGATGTTGACAATGTTCGAGAGAGGATCATGGAGGAAGCACATAACTCTCGGTATTCCATCCATCCTGGCTCCACCAAGATGTATGACGACTTGAGAGAAGTCTATTGGTGGAATGTGATGAAAAAGGATATTGCAAAATTTGTTGTGAAATGTCTCAATTGTCAGCAGGTCAAAGTTGAGCATCAGAGACCGAATGGTTTGGCTCAGAACATCGAAATTCCAGAATGGAAGTGGGAAATGATCAATATGAACTTCATTACCGGCTTACCAAGGTCTTGAAAGCAACATCACTCGATTTGGGTAAAAGTAGACAAAATGACTAAGTTTTCTCACTTCTTGGCAGTCAAGACTGCAAAGGAATATGCCAAGTTGTATATTTGTGAGATTGTGAGGTTGCATGGAATTCCGTTATCCATCATCTCGGACAGAGGAGATCAATTTACCTCTCAGTTTTGGAGGTCTTTCCAGAAAGGATATGTTACTGGGGTGAATCTAAGAACAACCTTCCACCCTCAGACAGATGGCCAGGTGGAGTGTACTATTCAGACGTTGGAGGATATGTTGAGAGCATGCGCTATTGATTTTAAAGGTAATTGGGATGACTATTTGGCTTCAATAGAGTTTGCTTACAACAATAGCTTTCATTCGAGTATTTAGATGGCCCCATATGATGCACTCTATGGGAGGAGTTGTAGATCACTGATTGGATGTTTTAAAGTAGGAAAAACAGAGTTGATTGGACCAGACTTGGTTCACCAAGCGGTAGAGAAAGTGAATGTCATTCATGAGAGGTTGAGGACTGCACAGAGTCGACAGAAATCTTATACGGATGTCCGAAGAAGAGACTTAGAGTTTGAGATCAATGATTGGGTATATTTGAAAGTGTCGCCCATAAAGGGAGTGATGATGTTTGGGAAGAAAGGAAAGCTAAGTCCAAGATACATTGTTCCTTACCGGGTCATAAAGAGAGTGGGCAAAGTTATGTACGAGTTGGAGCTACCTTCAGAATTAGCGGCTATCCACCCGGTTTTCCATGTTTCTATGCTTAAGAAATATTTGAGAGATCCACGGTTGATAGTGCCTGTCGAGAGCGTTGAGGTAAAAGATAGTATGAATTATGAGGATATTCCTATTCAAATCCTTAATCGCCAGGTTTGAAGGTTGAGAAACAAAGAGATTGTGTCTGTTAAGGTATTGCGGAGGAGTCAATTCACAGAAGAAGCTACTTGGGATGCGGAGGAGAATATGAAGGCCAGATACCCCCACTTATTCCAGTCTACAGATGACGAGAGAATTGACGAAAATAGTTCCTTCTATATCCCTACTCATTGAGTTTTTCTTTCATACACAGATATGGTAGAGTTCTAGAGTTCGAGCAAGGATTGGTATGACTTGTTAATGTGATATGATTATTATAATTGTTGCATTTATTATTTGATTAGTTTAAATGAGTCAGTCGAGGGGTAATTAATTATTAGAGTCCATGAGAGAATTCGTGCCTTAACCTATATTCTCTTCATTCGAGGACGAATGATCCCAAGGAGGAGATAATGTAACAACCCCAAAATTTTATCTACTTGAGTTGGTATAGTATAAAGAGGATTTTTTTAAAAATGAGTGAGGGATTGTAGTTGTATTTTTAAATATTATTTTTAATGCACCATTATGCCTTATCCACCTTATAAGTGGACTGACCAATAATTTTTCTTTATATTACTTTTGCATAAATGTTTTCCACTTACATTATTTTTGTTCTAATATGTGTTGTATGCTCCTTTGGAGCCATGAAGAGGCACTTAATGCTTCTATTTAATGAGAGCAGTTTTGCTCATTTTGCATAAGTGAAAAAAAAAACAAATACATACTAGCCTCTCTTTATGCATAAATGTTGAGTGTTCTTCTCTGAGGCAAATAGACAGAAACGGGATATATACATATATAGTATATATTGTTTACATAATATTTTGAAAGTTTTAATAGCTGAAAGGAGGTGTTTTATTGTATAGAGTTTTGACAAGTTTATTCTTGTAAGTTGCTCCTATTTTCTAAATCTTTTATAATAAGATGTTTTATAAGAATGAGTTTATTTTTGTGTACTTTAAAGTACTTTGTTATGATAAGCGATGAATTTATCTTGATGCATAAAATTTAAATCAAAAGACCCTACATGTCACTTTATTTACTTGAGTTAGAGATTTAAAAGAAGTTGTTGATGGGGAAGTTTTATTCATTCTCTTACTAATATATGAAGGTTTTACTATTTGAAATTATATTACGTCTTGAAATTTATGTACTATGTGAAATAAGTTTATATGAAGTTGAGTTGAGGTTAATATGACGAATTGAGAATACTTGAGTCGTTGAATATGAACACATGTTACATTATCAACTTGTTTATATAACATGATGAGTAAGGTTAAAAGAATCCAAATGACCGTTTGAATTGAGTCGAGTATGATAAGTAACATGATTGTTGAGATGACTATATTTGAGTACTTGTATGTGAGTGAATGAATTGATGAATCTTTGAGACGAATTGAGATAACTCTATGAGGTTGAGGATTGTGATTGATAGAGTATTGAGGATTGAGTTATATGATGATTTGAGCATGTTTAAGTCTTGGAAGGAGTATCGAGCATCGAGCGGGGAGCGGGTGCACTTTTACATTAACCCCCAGAATTGTGTTGCAAGTGTAGGATAGTCATACAACATCGTTCTAGTGACTTGTCCAGCAAGTGGTCATTTACCCTGGATCCAAGAGAGAGTTGATTATCCTATGCCGTGGCACGTATGTGACGGGCGTGACAATGATACCTATTCGTTGTACATTACCTAACTTATGGTGGTGGAAGGTATGTCGGTTAAGAGAAACTCCTACGCAACTCTGATTGAACATGAGATTTACAACTTGAGTTTACCTTCACTATATATATTTTTTTGAGTGTATGAAATGTTTTAAACTGTTATATACTGACTGAGCGTGATTTGAGGAGTCGAGGTAAGTATTTTTGAGCTTATCATTATTATTATCATTATCAGTATTATATTTGAGCCATTGGACTTACCATACATTTCACGTACTGGAGATAGATGACTTCTGCCCGCGCACCGCTGAGATCCGGATCGTATACCTCAGAATTGATGAGCTCTCCTTACATTCCCGAGAAGCCCTTTTTATCTTCTGTTTTTTTATTGAGTACTATTTATATTTGAGGTGTCTATGACCTGTCATGGCACTATCTGGATCGTTGATTAGAGGCTTCATAGACGATTGAGAGAGTGATTTCTTAAAAAGTATTATATAATTTCAAAACTTGTTTTTTTGAAACTGTGAGTGAATTTTCATTAATAATATTGTATCTATTTGAGTTATTTCTCCCGCTGTTGAGTATAATGTGATAATGAGACCAAGTGATTCGCTCGGAGGCTAGCAATTGTCTTCGCGTGCTAGCACGCCAAGGGTACCCTCACTGGGCGTGACAATTCACAATTTGGCTATTTACTCGATTGACCTCCTATGCACATCCAACCTCAGCTTATACGGCATTTGGTCAAGAATGAGGTATAGAGTAATTGGAAAGATGTGTTTAAATTCAGCTTGAATGGGTTCGTAATTGAATTTGGGATTGCGGAGTTTAAGGCTATAATGGGTTTTAAGTGTGTAACATTGGATGACTTTGTGATCGATTTGGTTGGTCTGTCAAAACTCATGTGGAAGTATTTTTCAAACAACAAGAATAGAGCGATGCCAAAGGGTTGTTTATCAGTGTCTTCAAAGATGAAGAATTAATTGAGACAGATGATGTATTCGATATGTGCATCATCTATTTTATTAGTACATTTATACTCTTATCCCCTTTTAGAATATATTTGTGACTGAAGGCCTTTTTTATCGATAGAGTCGGGAAAGTATGCTGACTATCCTTGGGGCTAGCTCTCATTTCTTGAGTATTGGAACTACATAACCAAATAGGTAGCAGTGGGCAATGAGAGAGTGTTGTTATCTAGATTTTCATTGGCTCTTCAAATCTGATTCTATGAATGTTCCAATCATGTTGATAGGATGGTTGCAGTTCACAATAATTACCACACTCCGTGGATGTTCAATTGGAAAATTTCAGAGAGGAAGATATTTTATTGACGTTTTAAAAGAGGGATGTTTCGACCTTTTGGGAATCAGGTTACATATATGCTTTTTAGATTATTTTTATTTTTTCTTTTGTATTTGCTGATTTTTTTCTTCAGTAGTATAAGTTCAAGAATATGTCGTTCACGCTAGTTGAGTTGGCTGCAATTCGGGCAGAAGAGTTGGCTGCTCCGAATGCTATTGTTGTTCCCCAGTCCAATCAACAGCCCCATGCTAATTCTGAACTCTGCAATTTCACTGGGTCAGAAGATATTGGTGCGTCGGAATCTACTGCTTTTTGCAACAGTGATGATCAGAATGTGGCCAAAATGGATACATCTATGAAGTCTGAAATCAAAGATAGTGAAGCCATTGAGAGGCTTGAAAAAGAGATTTGTTTGGTATGTATTTTACTCATTGTGTTTTTATTTCCAGTTACATCTTGCTCATTATTTTGAATTTTTTTTTATTAATGTGTATAGATTCGTGAGCGATTAACAACCTTGGTGGATAAGGTTGATGATGAGTTTCGTGGAATGAAGTTTTTCATTGAAGAGTCATTCAGAAAGTATATGTCGAAGACACAAGTTGAACAAAATGTTGATCCAAAAGTTCATCAGTCAAGCTTACAGAAGGTATTATAAAAGCAGTAACCCTTTTTTGATTTTTTTCTGTTTACATTTCTTTTTTTTTAATTTTTTTTCTCTTTATTCTAATCATGTATCTGCTACACCAAAAAATAACTTTCATTCATATATATATATTTCAATTTTCCTTCTAGGATTATGGTGGGAAGGAAGAGGTTTTTGCCAAACATGCTTCTAGATATTTGATATTCGGAATAATCTTCCAACAGTGATTATGGTTTAATTTACTCAAATTGTTATTTTCTTTTTATTTGTCTTATTAACTTTGTTAATAGAGATGGTTCATTTTTTGGTTGATTTTTCTAATTATATAAATATTTTATCCAGTCAATGTTATTTTTAATATTTTCATATCTTGTTTGTTGTATTTAATTTATTTCATAAAGTTGTTCGTATTAACCAAATTAACTTTAACTCTATTCTAATTGTTCATATCTTTTGTGGATTTTTTTGGGTGTATTGGGGTTGTATACTTTGTAGTAACTGCTATCAACTTTTTTGATGTAAAATTGATGTATAGTTGAACATTAATTTTTTTAGTCTGAGGGCACTGCTAAAATTGTGTCAAGCCAAGTAACATAGCAAGACGTGCATAATCGAAGTGAACAACTTGTTGCCAATTGTAACGAACACAACACCGATCATGCAGGGGTGTCCAATTTTGGTATTCTATTTTGTCCAATTTTTTTTTAAAGATCCTTGTATTACATCCAGATTTTATTCAGTTAATTTGTTTTAGAGGAAGTAAGAGCTGCTACTCCCAAGACATCTATGGTTGATGGTTTTGACTTTCCGGAGTTCATGGATTCTCAGCTTATTACGATAGACAACCAGATTCCTTATGTCACAACAATGCAAGTGTCAAGACAGATAAAATAGGGAAAGTATAAACAAGACACATACACGTACATTAGTGATACAATGGAGTCTTCAGGCAATGCCCTTGCCATATTTCAAATGAAGCATCCATTTGAAGAATACAACAATTTTGAAGTAGATCAGGATCTCATGATTCATTTCAAATATGGTTCAAGTCGAAGCTGTCGAAGAGACGTGGCAAGTACATATCTTTTATATTTGGTGATATTTTATTATTCCTTTTACAATTAATTTATTAGTTCGTCATTTTATTATTTTAGGAAACAAAGTGCATTCACCCTTGCTTCTAACAAGAAAAATTTCCCTTTTGACTTTGGGGTTGATACAGTGGACTTATGGATTGATTTTATGACTTAGTCACAATTGGACGACCATGGAGAGACGCGGTAATATATCTAAAAAATATAATACTATGTTCCTTTCACCTCTATTTTTTAATATTATACCTTTTATTATTTGAACATTTGAAAATACGGATATGCAGCATGTTGACATTATCATGTACTATCTCCGCAAAAAAAAGTATGGACCTGAAAATCATATTAGTGTCACATTTATGGACTCTTTTTTCATATGATGGGTTGAATAAATATATGATCATTGGTGGAAGAACAATAAGGATAGCCGAGTAATTACTTCTGATCAAGACGTTACGCAGTACATTCGGGGCTATAAAATACATGCCAATATATCATGAAATTTAATTGACTATATTTGCATCCCCATCAATATACTTGATCTATGTCATTGGATATTGGCTGTGATTTTCATAAAAAACTTTTGCATCTATGTGTTTGACTCCTTATGCGAGGTTGGATCAAAGCACATTGTCACAATCAATCATGTTACGAGAAAACTTGCAGAAATTATCTTGTTTTACTTTGTTTGCACTGACTTTTATGGAGAAATGCGATAATATTGACTGGAACAACAAGATGGAGTCTATTAGTCGTGTTCTTAAGGATCAGCTTATGTATTTCATCTATGAGAATATTCCTCAACAATCCGAGGAATCAAAGTAAGTTTTTTTTTTTAAAATACAACATATTATTTTTTCTGCTGCTTTTGGAGTATTACAGCCTCCTTTTTCCAACTCTTATATTGTTATTTTTTGCCCCAAAATATGAAACATTATTTTTTTTAATGAAGCCTTCTGACTGTTTTGATTTTTTTATTGGTTAAGTTAACTCATTTTGGTAGTTGTATTGTTGTTATATTGTCCCTACAATTGTTCATCTTTTTCCCTTGTTCAACCATGATATAAGTATGTTATTTTTGAACTAGTTTAATTTTGTTGGAGAGAGTTAGTAAAAATCTCGTACCTGCTGTTGTTTACTAACTTGGTTTTATTTTTAATGGTTATGTCTTGGTTAAGATTTTTGGATGTGTGGTTATTTTTTGTTTTCTTTTGTTCATTTCGTTGGATATAGTTGCTAAAGTTGGGGTTCCTGTGTTGGTTATGAATTTGATTTTTATTTTTAGATGGTAATGTGTTAGGTATGATTTCTGGTTACTAGTATTGATTTATTTTTCCTTTAATTGCTGTGTTTTCACCTTTAAATTAGTTATGTTTTTAAAATTTAAATTATGTCACCAACTTACTTTTTGGGTCAGGCATTATATTAGGCATGTTTCTTATTAAAATTTAATATACATGTTTGTTAATATTTTCTTTCTTTTTTAGTGACTGCGGTTATAAACGTGTGCCTTCGCTGAATACTATTCGCAAGGTGAATTTGAAATTTCTGAATGTTTTATAGAGTCGTATCTATTCAGATTGCGGTACGTGCCCTGTTTTGGCAATATGGAACACAAAAATTAGACGAGGGGGCTAGTGAGTGAGAAGCTACGGGGAAAGTTGTTAGTCGCAGGGGGGCACCAAAAGTTATATACAAACGTTAGTGACAGTATTTATGTGGCTAAGTTAGTACCTCGTAGGAAGAATTATATAATTTTGTTATTATGTAGACAATTATTTTATGCACGTGTAATAATCTTTTTGGGTATACTACTTGTGTGATATTTTTGTGATATGAATTTGTTAAGTATTTCAATGGTAAATTGGTAATGACCTTTCTTTTTTACTTCACCTTCCGTTATAGCTTATGTAAAAATGTACGTTTATTGGAATGGATTTGAGATTGAAGATTTGGTTAATATTTTATACTGTACCAATGCTTAATCAAATTCTTAATCAATTTTTTCACCAACTGACTGAACTTTCAACATAATTATGTTGTGTAATTTAACAGAATACAAAAAAGACTAAATCTACAATCAAAATTAGACCATTTCCCTGAATACTTCACCTAATTGGTAATCAAATTTTTCACCAACTAAGATAACGGTTTCATTGATAGTTGGTTATTATACATTTTATAAAACAACAAAGATAACGAAGGAAAGAGAAAAATGTGGGTTTGTCTCATTTCTTCAACTTGTTTTTGTCAATTCCCTCCCTAAAAAAAATCATTAGTCACACCACAATTTATTACACTACCATGCTTTACTACCTCTATTTGACTTTACACGGTTTGCCTTATTTTTTGATTTTTTTTGTTACCTTAGAATTTATGGTACAAGGTTGCATTAATTACATCTAATTGATTACTCACTTTTTTGGGTTTTTTTTTTATATTTTTTATTTTTTCCTTTATATTCTTACTCTAAATGTGTTGCATTAATTATCCTGATTGGATGACACATGTTTTTTGCTTTTTTTATTTATTTATTTTTTTAATTTACTCATGAACGTAATTGATTACTCACTTTTTAGGGTTTTCTTTTATATTTTTCATTTTTTTCTTTACATTTTTACTCGAAATGTATTGCATTAATTAGCTTGACTGGATGACACATCTTTTGCTTCTTTTTTTCTTGTTTATTTTTATTTTTATTTTATTTGGTAAATTTAGTCATGAATGTACATTTTTATAAAAAAAATATTGACATTTTTTGGTAATTATTTTGGGTGACGCTAAAAGGTAAATATTACCTCTAAAATGTATACTATGATTTTTTTCCCGCCAAAAAATTATATGCACAATTCATCTAATTTCTCTTTAATTTTTATTCTGACACTTTACCCATTTTGATCATTTACCTCTAATTTTATATCTATATTATCTTAAAAGCACTGACTCCACAATTTTTAATGTTAAATTACTATTTTTCCCTCATATATTTTACTTCACACTTTTCAATGTTAAATTACTATTTTACCCTCATATATTTTATTTAACGAACAAGGACTTTTAAACCCATCGCATAGACACCTTCTTCCCAAACGATGCAACTCCACTTTTGCCAAATATCCCCTAACGTCGTACCGCCAACTTCTTTAAAACGAACACACTTTTTCCACACGTTTACACTAGCACGTCTTTTACCACGTGTATCGGACGTTCACCCCTGCATCCTTCTTCAGCGTCTTCCCCTTTTCTTGCAGATTACATATTCCACTTTGGCATATCTTCTGCAACCATCAGCATGTTATAAGTGCTCACCTTAACTTATTATGTTTAAACAAAATTTAAATCCACCTCTTCTACATACAAAACCCACCACTCTACCACTGTAGCACGTGCTACAGTTTCTCCTTATACTACCATACAACTTTACATACTTTTAATTTTACCGTTGTTGTACAAACCTTTGTACGTTGGAGACCTAGCAGGCTGTATGTTTTGCCTTTAACTTCATTGTGCATAGTAATTATGCTTACATATTTACTTAAAATTCCTTTAGTAGTTCTCTCATCATGATATCATTGTTGATTGCGACAATATAGAAAAACCTTTTGTTGTGATGTTTAACTTTGACAGTTACCATAAAACATTCCTCTAAGTTGGCTTTGACATGTCATATTGGATGCTTTGCCTTTAACTTCAGAGTACGTAGTAGTTATACTTATCCATTTACTTAAAATTCGTTTAGTATTTCTCTCATGTTATCATTCTTAATTGTGATAATATAGAAAAGCTTTAACAGTTGTCATAAAGCACGAGTGTCCCGATAAATACGATATAAACAAACTTTGTTAATTCGATGATGCATGCCTTAGTCATACGCGGGCTCAATACAAGAATTCAAGGCATGAAGGGACTTACAGAACGATCATATTAGTTGATGAAGAGGTAGCACCTTTTCCATTTACAGTGATCCTTCTTTTCAACATTTCCTGCTTTCAAGGCTAATGCCGCCATCCACTGCTCAATATTAGGGAACAAACACTTGAAGAAGAAACTAAACCAATGAGGCCACGAATGAAGTGGTTGAAGAAAGTTACCGAGAAAACTGAAACACCAATTATAGTTGAAGAAGAAGCTAAACAAAAGAGGCTGCCAATAAAACCGATGAAGAAAGCCACCGACAAAGCAGAAACACCAAATATAGTTGAAGCAGAAGCTAAATCAGTGAGGACGCGAAGGAAACGAGCCAAGAAAGCTACTGAGGAACCACTCCAAAGAGACCAACATAAAATAGAAGTCGTCAATAAATAAATGTCTTACTCTATTTTGTACACAACTATGACTTCTTCCTCCTGCTTAACTGTCCCCAAGCCTATACTCTGGACGTGGATGGCACTCGAAAATCATTTCTGGTCCCCAAGAGAACCACTTGGCCTAACTACTATTCAGCGGAAGACTCATAATAGTGGAAAAGGCTAATTAAAAGCAATACAAAAATTTATATCTGTCCACATAACTGAATGAAAAGGCATTTAAGCAATGTCTGAATAACTGGAAACCTGCAATACTAAACACACGGGCCCCAAGTAGTCAGAACTAGAAATAAATACTGAAAAGCAACATAAACAATTCAAGAGCCTCAGACTGAGAAGAGGCCTCACCAAAACTAAAAGTTGTCAGATTATCAACGTAGCGGCTGCTGAGAAACTCTGTCATCTGCGTTTGCATCATAAAATGATACAGGACATAAGGATATTAGTACGTGGAATGTAAGGTATGTAAGATGGCCAAAACATTTATAGGGACATTATAATGCATCTCAAAAGACATAATCATAATTCAAAAGTGGAATAGCAATAATCATAAGACTTGTATGCTGAAAATAACATGCTGAAAACTGATAAGTAAACATATTTTTTAGTTTGGGGAGTTTCTCTAACTGACAACTACCACTATGAGTTTTGTGGTGATACAACGTCTTGCCCACGCTGCCAGAGTCATCCTGTACTTTAATGGGGTAGGGGATGAAGAACTAGGGGAGTGGATCCATCCCAAAACTGGGTCATCTCAGTGACTAGTGAGGAAGGTACTGTAATATAATCCTATCCTATGATGGCTACAAAGTTTATGAGTTTGAGTAATTTATTCTACTCTCACCCATATCTATGCTCAATACTACTCCCAAAATGCTTTATATAGCTCATACTTAAATAATCATAAATTTTTGAAAATCTGGCTTCCTTGGGGACTTAGCCCAGCTTACTACTTTGCTTCTCAACTGAAGTCTTTAACTTGACTAAAATCTGTTATCTTCTCAAATATTCTTTAATATAAAGTTTTCTCATCTAAAGTGAAGGATGACTTAAGAAAAGGATTCTTTAACTGATCTTGACTATAAACTTTATGGATGTTCATAAAACCCATATAAGATTCACAAGAAATCATGTATGGCATTAAATCTTGGAGACAATCTGCTAAAATAGTCATTAAAGGATCAAGGACTATCATTATTTATCAAGAATCTAAGCAAAAGTAACAAATTTTACTAACTTTATAGGATATACGTAAACTGAAATCAGGCTTGAAACTTGTTGGACGAAAAGTATCACATACTTTCTAAAATATTCTCAAAATAAATTAGTTTTTTGTGTAGTCTTACATACCTTGGAGGAATTTCTTGAAAATTTGGGGAGAGTTTTCTTGAATTTCTTTACGCTTGAATATTTCTTGGAAGAGTTTGAACGATTGAATGTCGGTTCTTTGCATTTTAGAACTTAGATTAAACTTAAAAACATCTAACTTAGGATTATGCAGTGTGAAAAAAATCAGAATATCCCCTCCCTATTAAACGAGCAAAATTATCCCTGATTTACACTAGTGCGCGACGCACACTGGTGTTAAATCTTACTTTTTCATGAATTCAGCTTTTTATCGAAATTTTGGAAAAACCACAAAGTGTGGTTTTGTGTTCTCTCCTTGTTGAGGAGCAGACACGGAAACCTCATTGTTTCTTAATTCTTTTGGGAAAATAATTTGCGATTTTTTGAGTTTTTGTCGAGTCAAGACCATTTTCTTGACTCGATTTTTTGCACTAATAACAAATTTGGTCTCGAATTGCCAAATGGAGCAAGGGAAGACACGTCGTGCATAAGGTCAATTCTAAGGATATTTTCGTTATTTCACGAGATATTACAATATTTACTTCTTGGGATCATTTGTCCTCGAATGATAAAGATACGAACAAAGCTAGCTCAAACCACAAGATTTTCTAACTTAATAAACATAAATCTTCAAGGTGAGAATACGAAAGTTTACCTTCAAAGTCCTTATTTAGGCCAATAAAAAAGTGTGGATACTTGGCCTTCATATCTTCCTCGGCCTCCCATGTGGCTTCCTCCATGAATTAGTTCCTCTATAGAACCTTTATTGAAGCAATCTTCTTGGTCCTTAATTTACGAACTTGTCGGTCTAGTATCTGCACCAGAATCTCTTCATAAGACAAGTAGTCCCTAATTCCAACACTTTCAACTGGGATAATTAGAGAGGGATCTCCCAAGCACTTCTTAAGCATAGAAATGTGAAACACCGGATGTATAGCACTTAACTCTGCTAGTAACTCCAACTAGTATGCAATGCTACCCACTCTTCTCAGATAAGCCTTATTTGGCCACTCCCGGAGCAACTGTTTATGGACATTATGGGGAAACCCTTTACGAAGGAGATACATTAGTTACATTTATATATAAAAAATTGAGATCTGGTGATATAACACAGGGTTTTCCAAAAGTAGAACAGGTGTTAGAAGTGCGTTCGATTGATTCAATATCCATGAATCTAGAAAAGAGGGTTGAGGTTTGGAGCTAATATATACCAAAAATTCTTTGGAATTCCTTGGGGATTCTTGATTGGTGCTGAGCTAACTATAGTGCAGCACTTCTAGTGATTACATTTTGTAAAAACAGATAGCTTTTTTATATTTATAAGAGCAATGGTTTTTTAAATGAGTCATTTTTCATGGGTGAAAATGTTTTAGAAAATACTTCATTTTTTCTGCTAAAAGAATCTGATATGGCCCAATATATTGTGGGCTGAGCTTCCGCTTCTTCCTGAATCTCATAACTCCCTTCATTGGGGATACCTTCAAGTACACTCAATCGCCTATTTCAAACTCCAAATCTCTTCTTCTAACATCTATATAAGACTTTTATCTGCTCTGAGCTGTCTTGAGCCTCTCCTAGATAACCTTCACTTTTTCCATAGCCTGATGGATTAGATCAGGTCCTATAATCCTACCTCACCAACTTCAAACCACCCTATAGATGACCTACACCTTCTTTCATAAAGAGCTTCATATAGCGTCATTTGTATGCTGGCCTGAAAACTATTATTATAAGATAACTCAATCAAAGATAAATGATCATCCCAATTACCTTTAAAGTGTATCATTCAAGCCCTCAGCATAGGTTCCGAGGTCTGTATGGTCTGTTCTGCTTGCCCGTCTGTCTGTGGGTGGAAAGTTAAGCTAAGATTCACCTTCATACCAAGCCTTTGCTTAAAGGACTTCTAAAATTGTGTTGTAAACTGAGCTCCTCTGTCTGAAATGATGGATATAGGGACCCTGTGCAGCCTAACAATCTCCTTAAGATAGAATCTGGCAGAATCCTCAATTGTATCAGTCGTCTTGACAGGTAGGAAGTGAGCTGACTTGGTCATTCTATCTACTGTGACCCATATCGAATCATATTGTCTATGGGATCGAGGTAAGACTATTACGAAGTCCATATTAATCATTTCCCATTTCCATTTTGGAATCTCTATATTCTGGCTACACCACAAGGCCTTTGGTACTCAACCTTAACTTGCTGGTAGTTTGGGCGTCTAGACACAAACTATGCAATGTCCTTCTTCATACCACCCCACCTATAGACTTCTCGCAAATCTCTATGCATCTTGGTTGCACCAGGGTGGATACAGTATCTGGCATTATGAGCCTCAGCCAAGATCCTATTTCTAAGACCGTCAATAGTTGGCACACACAACCTGCCTTGGTATCTCAGAACACCATCTCCCCCTTTTGAGAACACTAATACTTTCTTCTTCCGAACATCTTCTTTCTATTGGAGAAGGATGGGGTCTTTATCTTACTTTTCTTTCACTTCCACCACCAAAGATGAATTTAACCCTTTCTGACAATGGACCCGCCTTCATCAGAATCTTCAATCTGCACCCCAAATGGGCTAGTCTGTGAACCTCCTTAGTTAACTATTTCTTTTCATCCTCAACATGGGTTGTGCTCCCCATGGTCACCCTGCTAAGAGCATCATCAACCACATTAGCTTTACCTGGATGATAGAGGATACTCATATCATAGTTTTTCAGCAGCTCCAACTAAATCCTCTGTCTCACATTCAACTCCTTCTGGCCAAACACATACTGCAAACTCTTGTGGTCTATGAATACATCCACGTGCCCACCATATAGATAGTGTCGCCATATCTTCAAAGCAAACACCACCGCAGCAAGAACAAGATCATGAATTGGGTAATTCTTTTCATGAATCTTAAGTTGCCTGGAGGCATATGCTATCACCTTGCCTCTCTGCATTAATAAACAACCCAAACTAACTCTAGACACATCACAATAAACCACGAGATCATCAACTCCAGTTGGTAGGGATAAGACTAGGGTTGTGATCAACCTAGTCTTCAACTCTTGGAAATTCTTCTCACAAGCTTCTGACCATTCGAACTTAGCCTTCTTCTGAGTCAGTTTAGTTAAGGGAGCTGAAATAGAAGAAACCCTTCTACAAACCGTCTATAGTACCCCGCCAAGCCCAAGAAACTCCTTATCTCTGTGGGAGTTGTGGGCCTTGGCTAATTCTTTACTGCCTCAATCTTTTGGGAATCAACCTGGATACCCTCACCAGACACAATGTCCCCCAAAAATGCCACAGACTCCAACCAGAACTCACACTTAGAAAACTTTGCATATAACTACTGGTCCTTAAGGGTCTGAAGGACAACTCTAAGATAGTCTGCATGTTCCTCCTTACCACAGGAGTAGATTAGGATATCATCTATGAATACGATAACAAACATATCTAGGTACGGTATCAAACCCTGTTTATAAGATCCATTAAAGTTGCTGGTGCGTTTGTCAATCCGAAGGACATGACCAAGAACTCATAATGGCCATATTGGGTTCTGAAAGTTGTCTTAGGAATGTCTTTATCTCTAAATTTAAGCTGATGATACCCAGATCTAAGATCTATCTAGGAAAAATAGGTAGCACCCTGAAGTTGGTCGAATAATTCATCAATTCTTGGGAGAGGATACTTGTTCTTATGGTGATCTTATTCAACTGACGGTAATCTATGCATATCCAAAGAGAACCATCCTTTTTTTGCACGAAGAGAATTGGAGCACCCCAAAGTGAGACGCTTGGTCTAATGAATCCATTGTCTAAAAGATCTTTCAGCTGCAACTTCAACTCCTTTAGCTCTGAAGGAGCCATACTATTATAGGAATAGATATGGATTGGGTATTTGGAAGAGTATCTATCCCAAAGTCTATCTCCCTATCAGGAGGGACTCCAGGAAGATCCTCAGGAAAGACTTCTGGGAACTTATTCACAACTGTAACAGATAGACGAGTTGGTGCCTCGACATGAGAATCCTGAACTCTGACTAGATGATTGATACACCTCTTGGAGATAGCTTTGAGTATGATACAAACTGAATTTTAAGAACAACCAACTACTTCTCCACTCTAAGACTGGTTCGTTAGGAAACTAAAATTTGACTACTCTGCTTCTGTAATCTATGAAGGCATACCCAACATGAAGCTAATCCATTCCTATGGTGACATCCAACTCTACCATATCTAACTCCACCAAATCAGCTACGGTAATTTTATGATAAATGGAGACTGGACAACTCCTATAGATCCTTTGGGCTAAAATAGACTCTCTCGTAGGAGTAGAAACACTGAAAGGCTCATGAAGGTATTCTGGATTAAGCCCAAACTTCGAAGTTACATATGGGGTTACAAATGACAAAGTGGCTCCTAGGTCTAACAATGCATACATATCATAACTAAAGATTTTGAGCATACCTGTAACCACATCTAGTGAGTTCTCCTGCTCCTGTCAAGTGCCCATGGCATACAAACGGTTTGTGCCCCCACTTGTCCCTGTTGTAGTACCCTTGTGAGGTGGCTTACCATGCGAGGTTGAAAAACTATTTGTGACCTGATATCTCTCGTATTCTGCTTCCCTATAGGACAATCCTTTAAGAAATGCCCGACCTGACCACATTTGAAACATCCATTTGTGCCTAGAAGGCACTCTCCGGGTGAGACTTACCACACTTACCACAAGTAGGATAATGGTGTGATCTTGGAGCTATGCTACCCTGTGACTGGCTACTCGGAAACCTATGGTGCTGTGATCCTTGCTCATTTCTGACCCTCAGTACAGGTGCACTAGCAGATGAGGATGTTGGTCCGGCAGTGTTAGGTTGGAAAGATGAGTGACTTCCACCTCTTGCCTGTCTCCTGGCCTGATTTCTTGGCCCTCTTAATCCTAAACTCTTCCCTGTCCTGCATCTTCTCCTTCTCTACCTGCTGCACATATGCCATCAAGCGGGCTATATCCATATCCCATATAAACATTGCATTCCTGCCCTCCCTCTTGGTCATTCGAGAGAGCTCGGACATAAAGAGATCCATTCTAGTACGCATGTCTGCAACCATAGCTGGAGCGTAATGGGATAGTTGAGTAAACTTGAGGCTGTACTCCTGTACACTCATATTCTCCTGCTTCAAGTTCAGAAACTCTCTTACCGTAGCCTGTCTTATTTCCCTAGGAAAGTACTGTCCCAGAAATGCCTCCTTAAACACTGCCCACGTAATATCTGGAGCCCCATCTGCCTTCCATCTGCCTTACTCCCTTTCCACTGGTCAAACTAGAGTCTAGCTATCCCCTTAAGCTGATAGGCAGCCAACTCAACTCGCTCAGTATCAACTATATGCATCACCTAAAACACCTTCTGAATCTCCTCAATAAAATTCTCAGGGTCCTCTTTCACATCAGACCCCATGAACTCTAGAGGGTTCAATCTCAAAAACTCTCTAACTCTGGCGGTATCTACCCCATCATTCCTGCCATCCCTCTAGTGACCTCCCTGAGTAGCGTCTGCTTGAGCCAAAGTCTGAATGGCTTGGCGAAGCTCAACGTTAGATATGTCAACTTGTTGTGGCTACTCCACAAGCACAGTTGGGCCTCTAGGCTCCTTAGGGATCCGGCCAGGCTGATTTACATTCCTTCTGGCTGGGCGTCCTCTTCCCCTTACTGGTCTGTTAGCCCTGCAAAGAGGCATGATCTGAAAAACATGGTGTGGATGCACAAGTTAGAAAGGACTTCACAAAGATATACTCTGAAACATGAGACAAGGAATAACACGAAAAGATGACACTTCCTAATGTCCCGTAGCCTCCCTATTATACATGTGGCACACTTTACACCCTTAATACGGACTCTACTAGACATAGTTCCATAGACTCCCTAGGACTCTTGAACTCTGTGATCTGATACCAAGTTTGTCACACCCCAAACGTACACCATGGACGTGGCCGGTGCTCGAAAACTATTTTTGGTCCCTAAGAGAACCATTTGGCCTGGCTACTACTCAGCGGAACACTTGTAATAGTGGAAAAGGCTAATTAAAAGCAATACGAAAATTCATGTATGTCTACATAACTGAATGAAAAGGCTTTCAAGCAATGTCAGAATAAATGGAAACCTGCAATACTAAACACACGGTCCATGAAACCTCTACTAATACTTCCTAAAAGGACTACTGAGACATGCCTCAAGTAGTCAGAACTTGAATTAAATACTAAAAAGTAACATAAATAACTCAAGAGCCTCGGACTGAGAAGAGGCCTCACCAAAACTAGAAGTTGTCAGATTCTCAGCGGAGCAGCTACTGAGGAACTCTGTCACCTACGTCTGCATCATAAAATGATGAAGGTGCTAAGGGCATCAGTACGTGGAATGTACGATATGTAAGATGTCCAAAACATTTAATGGGGATATCATAATACATCTCAAAAGACATAATCATAATTCAAAAGTGGAATAACAATAATCATAAGACTTACATGCTGAAAATTGATAAGTAAACATATTTCTTACCTTGGGGAGTTTCTCTACCGACAACCACCATTATAAGTTTCATAGTGATACAGAATCTTGCCCACACTGCCAGAGTCGTCCCGTACTTTGCTGGGGTAAGGGACGAAGAACTAAGGGAATGGATCCATCCCAAAATTGGGCCATCTCAGTGGCTAATGAAGCACGAACTGTAGTACAATCCTATCCAATGCTGGCTACATACTTTATGAGTTTGAGTAATTTATTCTACTCTCACCCATCAGTGCTCAATACTACTCTCAAAATACTTTATATAGCTCATATTTATATAATCATAAGTTCTTGGATACCTGGGTTCCTTGGGAACTGAACCCAGCTTACTACATAATTTTCTCAACTGAAGTCTTTAACTTGACTGAAATCTATTATCTTCTCAAATATTCTTTAATATAAAGTTTTCTCATCTAAAGTGCAAGGATGACTCAAATAAGGGATTCTTTAACTGATCTTAACTATAAACTTTATGGGTGTTCATAAAACCCATATAAGATTCACAAGAAATCATGTATGGCTTTAAATCTTGGAGACAATCCGCTAAAATAGTCATTAAAGGATCAAGGGCCATAATTATTTATCAAGAATCTAGGCAAACGTAAGAAACTTTACTAACTTTACAGGATATACGTAAACTAAATTTCAATTCAGGCTTGAAACTTGTTGGATGAAAAGTATCACATGCGTTCTAAAATATTCTCAAAATAAATTAGTTTCTGTATGGCCTTACATACCTTGGAGGAATTTCTTGAATAGTTGGGGAGAGTTTTCTTGAACTTCTTTACGCTTGAATGTTTTCTTGAAAACCACAAAGTATGGTTCCGCGTCACAGAGCGGACGCGGAAACCTCAATATTTATGAACTCTTTTGGGAAAAATAATTCGCATTTTTTCGAGTATTTGTCGAGTCGAGACCATTTTCCGACTCGATTTTTTGCACTGATTGCAAATTCGGTCTTGGATTCGCAAATGGAGCAAGGAAAGATACGTTACCCGTAAGGTCAATTCTAGGGGTATTTTCGTCATTTTACAAGATGTTACACTAACCAAAGTTTGTATCTAATATACTATAACATATTTTTGTGTTAATGCATAATGTATTAGCATATTTGTTAATATAAATTAAAGCGCTCTGGGTTGCAGATCGCGACCTTAGACTTACCAATTCTATCGGAAAATATTACCAGCATAGCACTTTACCGCTTTTACGTGCATTTTAATAATCAAGCTCGAACTGCATTCCCTTATGGTATTGAAGACAATTAGCCCACCATTTATAAAATTATACAACCTCATGACCAGCTGAAAGAGGTATTTGCATGTTACCTTTCCACAGCAACAAGCAAACCTTGTATGTGTATCTCCAAGCATTTTGGAGATAAACCAATTAGAAGGTCTGAGACGACCCAGAAAG
>JAABOM020100852.1:0-26371 GCA_011800125.2 Solanum clarkiae | reverse complement strand
AATGGGTGCTAATTTGACCAAACCATAACATGATTCATTTACATAGCATTAGTACATGTAAAATGTGGGGTGTTACACATATGTATCATGTTCTATGCAAGTTGAAGGATTTATAAACATGTTCTACTACAAGCATTGATCATCTATGGCATTTGAGATTATGCTTTTATATTGCCTATTACTATGCATTTTGATTATATTTGCTTATGTCTTTTTGCATTGCATCCAACATACTTAGTACAAATTCAAACATACTAATGCATACTATACGCCTACATGATATCACCACGTAGGGATCAGAACTTCTCTTGATAATCCTCCACGTGGCTAGTGAGATACTTCAAACACAAGCTAGGTGAGTCCTCAAATTCGGGGACACTATCTACTTTCTTAGTATTTTAAAACTTTCTTGTGTTGAACATTTGATATTATAAGGGTAAGCTCGGAAAGTGTCTTGGCCCCCGCTCCATTCTAAGTTAGAGGTGTATGTTGGATATTATGATGTTGTTGTGTTATGATCTTGACTCTTATGCTTTGTTTATATAAAAAGACATCCCTTAGTCCCATTTTCCCTTATTTATATCTCCTGTTATTGTTATTTTGCTTCCGCGAGCAAGGATATGTGATTGATATGCTAAGAGGATTATATGGGGTTCCTTCGGGCTCCTATGCGCTGTGTTACGTCTAGGTCCTAGGCCTGAGTCATGACAAACTTGGTATCAAAGAACTAGGTTGTTAATGGTTCTCAGAATCCAGCACACTGCATTGATTAGAAAGCACACTGCATCGATTAGAATAATAAAACCCTACCTTTATAGGTTTGTGGTGGTATTCATTGACGTTACTTTCATTTGTTCCCAAAATGAGGAGGAGCTTGTGAAACAAATGTGGTTAGTGTTGAGAATGATGAAGGAAGAAAGATTGTTTGCCAAGTTCAACAAATGTGAATTTTTGTTAAAGGAAGTTGCATTCGTAAGAATTGGGATAAAGGTGTTAGGTGAGGAGGAAGTTGCATTCCTAGGAATTGGGATAATGGTATTAGGTGAGGAGATACAGGTCGATCCTAAAAGAGATAGAGGTGGTAAGGATTTGACCTAGGTGCTTGACTCGGATATTAGGAGTTTCTTGGGCTTGACGTGGTACTATATTAGATTTTTCAGGGTTTTTCTTTAGTTGCTTCTCCAGTGACAAAATTGACTCAAAAAAGGAAATATTTATTTGTACCGATGAATGTAAAAGAAGTTTTCAAACTTTGAAGGATAAGTTTACGGTGTCCTATTTTGGTTCTACCGGAAGGGTTAGAATGGTTTGTTGTGTATTGTGATGATTCACGAATTGGTTTGGGGTATGTATTAATGCAAAGTGGCAAAGTTATTGCATATGTTACTAGGCAACTAAAGGTGTGAGAGCGAAATTACACCACTCATGATATTAATTTCGCAACCGTGCTATTTTCTTTGAAGATATGGCATCAGCTTTTATATGGGGTTCATGTAGATGTATTCACCATCCATAAGAGTCTCCAATATGTGTTCAACCAAAGAGATCTTTTTAAGGCAAAGGAGGTGGTTGGAGACCCTTAAAGATTATGACATGTACATTATCATCCAACCAAGGCTAATTTTGTGGCTGGTGCTCTAAGTAAAGTATCCACAGAGAGTATGGCTCATATAGATAATGGCAAGAAGGAATTGGCAAAAAAAGTTCACAGGTTGGCCAAATTGAGAGTTAGGTTGGATGAGGCCGAAAATGGAGGTGTGGTCGTTATAGATTGTTATAAGTGTTCCTTGATTTAAGATTTCAAATCAAAGCAAGACCTTGACCTGGTATTGTCAGAATTGAAAGCTTTCGTAAAGGATGGCAAGGTGGAGGTTTTCTCTCAAGGGTTGATGGTGTTCTTAGATATCAAGGTAGATTGTGTGTACCGAATGTCAATGGATTGAGCAAATTGGTCTTTTATGAGGCTCATAACTCATTTGATTCCAATCACCCTAGTTCCAAAAAGATATATAGAGATTTGAGGGAAGTGTATTAGTGGGGTAGAATGGATAGGGATATTGCTAAGTTCTTAGCCGGTTGTCACAGTTGCCAACAAGTTAAAGCTGAACATTAAAGGCAGGGTGGCAAAGTAGAAAATATGAAGTTTCCTACATGGAAGTAGAAAGAGATCAACATGGACTTTGTAATTGTCTTGCCTAAGACTAGGAACCATTTTGATTCTATTTGGGTTATTGTTGATAGAATGACGAAATCGGCCCACTTCCTATAAGTAAAAATGACATATGGTGCCAAAGATTATGCTAAGTTGTACATTCATAAGTTGGTCAGATTTCATGGGGTCCCATTGGCTATTATCTCGGATCGTGGTGCTCAATTCACTTTGCACTTTTGGAGGTCTTTCCAAAGAGGCCTCGGTACTAAGGTGAAGCTTAGCATGACATTTCACCAACAAATGGATGGCAAACTTAAATGACCATTCAAATCCTCAAGGATATGCTTACGGTTAGTGTCATGGAATTTAAGGGTAGTTTGGGTGAGCATCTTCCACTTATTGAATTTGCTTACAATAATAGCTAGGACAATAGCATCAAAATTGCTCCCTTTAAAGCTCTATATGGTAGGCATTGTACATCCCCTGGTGAAATGGCTTTATTATCTCTGGATTTTGTTATGCAAGCTCTGGAGAAGGTGAGGGTTATAAGAGAAAGGTTGAAGATGGCTCAAAGTTGGCAAAAGTCATAGCCAACACTAGGAGAAGAGACCTTGACTTTGAAGTTGATGATTGGGTGTACTTAAAGGTTTCACCAATGAAAGATGTGGTATATTTTAGAAAGAAAGCAAAGTTAAGCCCTAGGTATGTAGGGCCTTATCGGAATATGAGACGTGTTGGTAAAGTTGCATATGAATTAGAATTGCCAATGGAGATGAGCATGACTCATCCGGTCTTCCATGTCTCTACGGTAAGAAAGTGTTTTGAAGACTCTAGGTCCATTGTGCCCTTAGAGATGTGAGGAACTTTCGATGAAAATCATGGATAGGCAAGTTAAGAGGTTGAGAAATAAAGATGTAGCATCCATCAATGTTCTTTTGAAAAACCAACGAATTGAGAGCGCCACTTGGGAAGCTGAACTGGACATGAAGAAGCGATACCCCTATCTCTTCCCCTCTAATCAAGGTTGAGGTACCATGATTTTTCCTACCTGAGAATCTCCTCTTCTTTGCATTTCATTTTTCATGTCATCTATGCATGATTATATGATTTTTGAGGTTGCATTGTAAATGTTAATAGAAGTATGGTTGAGAAAACATTATTCCTAATTATGCATATAATCTATTCCTTAGAGCTTATGATTAGCACATTCAGGGATGAATGTTCCCAAGAGAGAGAAATTGTAAGTCCCCACATGTTGGAAGGTGTAAAAGTGCATCATCAACATTACCCCAATGCCTCAAAGGCTCCCGTCTATTACGGGATAAGGGGGGTCGGATGTATACAGCCTGACCCCTATGTTTAAAAATATAGTCCGACTGTTTCCGAATGACCCATGATGAACATTGAAAGTTGTATTGACTAACTGCTACTTCACAATTGAAAGAAGTGCAGACAGTTTAAAGAGCCATTTTTCTTTATTTCATCACACCCCAAAGCCAAAAAATAGTGAATCTTTGGCTCCATCCGAGATTGATGGAAACGAAGTGTAAAAGTGCCTAAGAAATAAAATCTAAATAGTTTTCTAAGTGTAAGTTGTTTCATGAAGGGGTGTACGACCCTTGAAATAGAATATGGGACGTACTTAGGTTTCATGTATTCGAGAGTGCAATTGCAGTAGCTCGAGTTAGGAGGGACACTAATGCATGAAGGTAATTATAGATTGTAGGTTGTTCCAGGAGTAGTAATTGTGCTCGTGGAATGGAGGGTATACTTGTTAAGAAAATGGATTTTTGACGTTTGGAGTATGTATTAACAACACAAGTCGTAGACTGGTTGATAGGCTGTAGGTGATGTCATGGTTTGATGTTTTAGAAAGGGTTCTCGAGGGTCCAAAAGTCACCAGGACGAGATCCCTTTCCATGACTCGTGACTGGACCATGACTCGTAATTAGGGTCTCATAGTATGGTCTGACAACTTTTAAGAAAAGGGTAGTTTATACATTTCCTGATATTCTAAGCCTATGCTATGTTGTTTAAGCCCCCAAACAAACTCTTTTCAGTAGTATACAATCCTAAACTAGTCCATTTTCACCCATTCTAAAATATACTAATTCCCAAGGTCCTCCCGAACACTCTCAATGCCTTAAAGAAAGGAGTCTAAGCTAAGGTTTTAGATTTTGTTGATCCTTGAAACACCCCAAAATATCTGCTTCGGAATACCAAAAATCATAATTTCCATATATCTCAAAATCCATATGTGATATCAGAAATCTGACTTCATATTATTGATCAGGGGGCAAAATTGAGAGGGAAATGGGTACAACCAGGATTTTAAGGGACCTATAATGAATAATTATTTTTGCTAATTTTTGAATTCCAGAGAGCATCTACACCCTGGCTGCGATACACTAGGGGCACGGATCAGTGATATTTGTTCCTTCGCATTAGGTCTGTATTACAGACCAAACACGGACCAGTACAACGTTTTCCTTAGTTTTTCTTATGCGCCCAAGGGGCACTAGGGTCATAGCCCTATGCCCACTAAAATGTAAAATCATCCATACTTATCTATTTTTCAACTTTATATCACTTAAAAACCTCTCAGAAACCTCTCCAAGATTTAGCCAAATATCTAATTGCAAATTCAAGGATTTCAAGATTAACTTTGGAACTCAAGGATTCACTTCAAGTTGTAGTTTTTTTCAAGCTCATTTCAGGAAAACCCAAGTTTCAGGTATGTGTCTTTCATCCATTGGGTCCTTTCACCCATGAAGCCCAGTCTTCCTTTTTATGAAAATTGCATCATTTCAGGTTGTATTACTTATGGGTACCTCTTATTCTTAATTATGAGCATAAATCATGTTGGGGTTTTATGAAATATTGATTGATTATGAAAGACTATTTATTTCAAGCTTATACTATGATTTTATTATATCTATCGGAATTATGCATATTTTGAGCTATGAAACTATGATCTATTATGAGTTTTGATGATGAATTTCAAGATACCCTATATGAAGGCTTTGTAACATGTTGGTGGATTGATTTGCATTGATTTTACTCATCTTCATTCACTCAAGAATTTCATGATATTAAATTAGTATTATGAACCCACCAAGTGTTTGATAAAATATCAAGTCAAGAATTCTCAAGTTATTGATGATCTATTTCATGATTAACAATTCAAGTAAGTGACTATATGATGATTAAGGGCTTTCAAGTATGTACTGAATTCATGAAAATTATCTATGATTTTAAAGTTACAAGCTATGCCCGACCCTATTTAAGATATCCATAAATATCGCTGGAGCATTAGTTAGCCAAAGGACATTATCACTAATTCAAAATACCCATCTCATTCGAAAGGTCATCTTTGGAATTTCACACTCCATTACCATTAATTGATGATACTCAGAGTGAAGGTTGATCTTTGAGAAGTGACTAACTCTTCAAAGATAATCAAATAGGTCATTTGTCCTTGGCAAAGGACACTTATTCTTGATTTGTAACATTGTTGAGTTGCCATTAGTGAATGCACATTCTAAGTGAGCCATATTTAGTCCTTACAAATAATATTGGTGAACCTAAGGGGACTTTTTAGGCATAATAGAACCCTTCTCCAATAGGTTTTCCAATCGATCCATTAACTCTAGCTCCACTGGGGTCATGCGGTAAGGGGAAAAGAAATAGGTTGGGTATTGGGGAGGATATCTATAAGGATGTCTACTTCTCTTGGGTGGAATAGCAAGGAGTTCATTGGGAAAGATATCAAGAAACTCACGGACTATCGGAACCGAGTCCATAGGAAGGACTTTAGACTCAACATCCCTAACTCTCACAAGATAATAAATGTAACACTTAGAAATCGATTCCTTAGCCTTAAGATAGAGATAAACCTACCTTTAACAACCAAATTATGATCTTCCTACTCAAGGATAGGTTTATTGGGAAATTGGAACTTAACTTTATGGTGCTACAATCAATTGAAACATGATATACATGTAACAATCCATCCCAAGAATAATATAAAAATCTACCTTATCAAATTCAACAAAATCACATGGAAAGACTTTCTCTTATATATAGGGGATAACCCCTATAGACACTTTAAGCAACAATAGACTCACCAATGTGGGTAGCCACTTAAAAGGGTTCACATTAAAATTCGCGACACAAATGAAGTCTATTAGCAACAAAAGCAATAACGAAATATAGAGTGGCATCCGAATCTAATAAAGCATATGCATCTAAATTGTAGATCTTTAACATATTGGTAAAAGAATCGGGTGCTTTATCTACCCCTTGTCTCCCTTGAAGAGAATAAAACTTGTTGTGGCGTGGAGCACGTCATCATTTTCCATCTTGTACCCTTTGATCACTATGAACACCATGTCTTTGGGGACAACCATCTCTACCCTTGTTTGGATAATCTGCAACTTTATTACCTATACTTTTACACCCAAATGAAGCACCCACATCTCTATAACATGTACTATGATTTCTACCAAACCTTCAACATTTGAGATAATTTGACCAACATTACCACTATGAGCTTTCATAATACTATGTTGCAATTCAGAACTTGCCCTATTACTCTTAGACTATAGGTTAGTTTCTTAGGAAAGAAACTTAGGTCGTTGTTCATAATGGTCCACTTAGCCTATATAATCAACCAAATATCTATTGTATCCCTTGATCCTAATGTTTAAGCCTTACATGTACCCTTTTCTTTTTAAAAACGTAAGTTACCTAGCCTTATTAGCTACACAATCCAAAAATTGACCCTGGTCCTTCCTTGAACATTGTGTACTTTGACTGAGGCAAAACACTTAATATGAGGATGGCTACAAAAAGTGGCCCTGGTTCTTAAGTTGGATATTGTGCACCTCGACTCAGGCTAAATGCGTAAGTTGAGGGTAGCTGGTGTAAAGGCAACTTACGTGGCTGGTGTAAGGGTAAACACAAATTGAGGGGGAAAACTAGTGATACATGAAAAATAGGATAAAAATGTGTTGTAGGTACAAGAAAAATGAGTGATCCCTAATCAAAAAGCTAAAAATAAAATGGTATGAAAATAAAAGGACAGAAGCTGAAAAATGAGAATAAGGCACCCAGAAAAGCTTGAAATAGGAGAAATCGAGAATAAGTTTAAAAATGTTAGTGTTTGGAAGGGCAAAAGTGTAGAAAAATGCAGTGTCAAGGAGAGTCTTTAGTCACTATATTCCCAAGAAATCATACCAAAGCCCCCTGAGCCTGCGTTAAAGTCCTAAAGTGATCCTAGTCAAAGTAGTGAAAACCAGGTACAAATAGGACATGTTAAAGAGTAAAATCAGATAAAATATTTATTCGACTTGATTGAAATACTAAAACCTTTATAGAATTAGGAAGAATAACATATATTTGTTTAGGAAACATTTTGATATTGAATGAATTACTAAAATTAGATTTTATGTGTTCAAAAGGCTAGTATCTAAAATCGAAGTAATAGAGTTTAGGGAGACACTAATGTATGGTTTTGAAGATAATGATTTTGAAATACCAGCATAATTGGTAGTGGACTTGTTCTCAGCCACCTGATCAGTCTGTGAACCAACTTAAACATGCTGAAGTAGATGGTACAAGTTGTAAAATTGATCTTGCATCATTGGTTTGTCGCAGGTGTCAACTCGTTGTGTGTCATCTCTTTCATAGGAAGAACTGCATTGCTCTTTGGTCTAACAAGAAGGGGAAAGCATAAGTAAGTTACTCCTTATTCAAGACTCTTCAGTTTAACATAGCTATCATTCTGTTCAAATATTAATGACCTAATTCCTATAGAAATATTTATTTTCCTAGCTGCTCATTGTTAGGACAATTCTAGCTTTATGTTGGTTGTGTGGCAAGACAAACAACAAATCTTTTTGAAGAATAGTGTGGTTTGCATCTTGACACATGTCGTGCTTGATTTTGGAATAATGAAAATGAAAGTCTATATAATTGTGCTATATAAAGTTTTATGAAGTAAAAATCTTTATAGACTATAGATGTAACTTGTTGCAGTATGTTAGCTACGTAGTTCAAAAAACTAATGTGAGGTTGTTAATTGTTTACCTCTGCAATGTAAAATTTTATTTAGAAAGTTGTTTGACAATTTTATATTTTTCAAGATGATAAAAAAAATACGAATATTAAAAGAACCAGAATCTTTTTTGAAATTAAAAAGTTCTGTCAAATTTTATTCTTTAGAATCTATTTGGTTCTAGGAAGCGACCATTCTAGTAGAACTTAATAAAGTTCTTTTTCAATAGAAGATACACTCTTTTATGTGGTACAAAGGACAAGTCTTATGGTCAACTTGTTAGACTCTTTAGATGGTATTTTAATTGTATTATAAAAAACTATAACTATCTTGTTTATTTTAATATCACATAGGAACACGAATAATTTAGAGCGTTGTTGGATGTATGAAAGGTTGGATGGTAAAGGGGCTATTAATTGAAGTTTCATAAATAGTGTGAATAAATTCATCAATTTTACTTGTTCTCATCACAATCACATAAGTTGTGAAAATATTAGTTGTGCATGTAAAAAATGTCGAAACATTAATGTAACGACCCCAAAAAGTGCCCAAAAATATGCCTAGGAAATACCCAGAATCTTAATTTCTATATATCTAAAAATATGTTCGTTATTTCAAACACCGACTTCATATTCTTGTTCAGGGGGTCAAATTGAGTGGGAAATGGGTTTAATCCAAATTTTAGAGCAACCGTATTAAAATCCAAAATTGCTAAAAATGCTATTTAGGAGGGTCAAATTTGAAGGGGCATATCTCTTAGCACACAAAGAATTAAGTGGCTCACAACCTATCAACTTAAAGGTCTTTGAATTAGCTTTCCAACACACTTCATTTCACCTCATTTCGAGTTCAGATGAAGGATTGATGCCTATTTTTGTAGAACTGATTTGTGTAGAAAATGCAATTTCCAGAGACAAATCCGCCTTACCTCCACGACGCGCCCCTATTATTTTTGGTGCCTACTAAGACTTTTAAGTCTTGGGTCAAAGGTTCCCATACTTGAAAATACTTATACTTAGCCTTATTTCACCCTCATATCATCCTAAACATTCCCCAATATTCACTCAAATACTTAGATCATATTTCACCCTAAATTCAAGTCCCAAACTCTAGACCAATCTTAAGGATATCATCAAGGATCTCATTCAAGCTTCATGTCTCCATTTCCAATCTTCTTCAAGGGTTCTCCAAAGTCAAGGCATATGATGTTAAACCATTAGGTCCTTCCACCCATGGTGCCTAAGCATCTTTTTTACTAATATTACATGATTTAAAGTTGATTTTACATGTGGGTATTGTATAATGAGAATTTTACTACACAGTGATTGGAGTTCATGAAAGTATTGCTATTTTAGCATGTTTTGAGCTCCAAATCTTTGATCTAGTGTTAGATTTGATGAGGGGTTTTGATGTGAATGTCATGGGGGTGTTGCAAGGTACTGACTAATGATTTTATAATATATTTTCTTACATGATTTCATCTCTAAATTTCAAGGTCTTTTACCCCCATTACACACCCACCAAGTGTTTGATAAAATGTCCGGTTATGGTTTCTTGAAGATTTGAAGATCTAATGCATGCCTTATGAGTTGAATGACTATATGATAATGAAATGCGCTTATGTATATGATGAATCCTATATAAAATGTTACACTAGAGTGATGGGTGCTATTATCACTAACCTACCAAGGGATTTGTACAAAATCTAGCACACTAGGGTGATGGGTACTATCATCACTAACCTTGATGAGGGATTTGCACCTCACACACTATAGTGATGGATGCTTTCATCACTAACCTAGCAGGAGGTTTGTCCTCTGAAAATCTAGCTTGGTATCTTATCCACATATGCATGAGTTACTTAAGCATGTTTTGCTTATGCATTGATCATTCATGTCATATTGCTATAGATTATGCCTTGTCATATTGCTATAGATTATGCCTACTGCTTATTGCTATGCATTTTGAATTATGATGCCTATCTCTTGTTGCATTGCATCCCACATATTTAGTACATTCAAACATACTAATGCATACTCTATGTCTATGTGATGTCACCATGCAGGAACAAGAGCTCCTATTGATTCTTCTTGTGGCTAGATTAATTGTTAAAGTTAGTCTTTGGTGAGTCCTCCATTCCGGGGACAACAACTACTCTTTTATGCTTTATTTTAAGACTATCATTCTTTTATGTATGTATTAACTGTAAGGGTGAGCTCGATTGCTTGTCTTGGCCCCCACCTTATGTATGTAGTAGAGGTGTTGTTAGACTTGTTATATATTATGCTTGAGCTTTGACTCACTTAAGATATTCAAACTATTTAAGTATAAATCTCTCTCTCCCTTATTCTCAATTCCCCTTGTTTATATTTCTTACGTTGTTTTACATTGCTTCCGTGACCAAGGTTGTGTAATGATATGCTATGAGGCTTGTTTGGTGTTCCTTTGGGTTCCTCATTCGCCGATCACAACTAGGTCCTATTCTTGGGTCGTGACAAAGATGATATCAGAGCACTAGGTTGATAGATCCTCAGAATCCACTACACCATATCGATTAGAGTCTAATTCATGGTTGTGTTGTGCACCACAACTATGAATAGGAGGCTATGAGACGTTTTACGAAATGTTTCCCTTCTCCATGGTCTATGTAGTTCTTTAGAAGTAAGATATGGCTTTCCCCTCTAAAGAATGTTCTTTACTCTTCTAGTTGATCATGCTGCTTCAAAGAGGAAGGCAAAGGAAGGTAAGTTGAAGGTTTTGATATTGATGGATCCGAGTTTCACTAACTCTTTCAGTTTTACTTTTTGTTGTTAGTAGGCTTCTTGTGTGTCCATAGTTGTGATGTGAACCTTTGGTGTTTATCTCTTGGTTGGGTATACTGTTGCTAGAAAGCTCATAGGTGTTGATCCGGGTTTGCATTACATTAGGTCTTGCCTTCGCGCTTGTTGGAGTTGGCGTGGTGGATTTTGATGTCATACTACAGATGAAATAGTTTCTTGGATGTTGTTTCTACGTCGATTGTGGGACACGTAGAATTAGATCCTGATTCCCTAATGAACTCGTCCATAAGCGGAAGAGTCATGATGTGCTAGTCAAGTGATAAGAAGGGGGAAGGTCCATTTCATGTCTTAAGGTACAATTGATCTCTAAGAGGTTGCATTTATCATCTAGTGAGAGTTGGAGGTGTTGAACCTAAGTTGTTTTGTTTATAGAAGTTTTTTAGGTGGTAGATGAGGCCTTGAATGTCCCTTTCCAATATTTTGAATTTGGGGTAGTGTCTTTTTGTTTGACTGGTACGCCAGTTATGCTTATAAGTCTCATGAACAAGATCTTTAGTCCCTACTCTAATAGGCTTATGGTGGTTTGGGTGATGATAGAATGGTTTGTTCCCTAATGAGGTAGCCCATGTGAGTCATTCGAGGGTAGTAATACAAGTTTAAGGAAGGAGGTTGGATGCTAGATATGAGAAATGAGAATTTTGGTTGTAAGACGTTGCCTTCCGAGGTCGTGCGGTGCCAAGTGATGGCATTAAGGTGGACCCTAGTAAGACGAAAGTGATTAGCTATTAGACTAGACCTTGACTCCCTTGGGTGTTAGGAGCTTCTTGAGTTGAGCGGGCTATTGCTAGAGATTGTGAGTATGTTCTCTTCCGTTGTTGTTCCTATGACTTAGTTGACCCTAAGTGAGACCAATGTTGTGATTAACATTTTGAGTAGGGTGATTGATAGGTTCGGGGGTTGCTATTTCTTGTGTTATTCCATGGTGCTAAGTAGGATTCATGTATGTGGGCATCCCGAATGGTTATGTGAGTCTATTATGGCTAGTAGGGGTCTATAAGGGTTGCCCCATGTTATCATTGCATAGAGTATTGTCTTGTGATCGTGGTTGGACTTAGTTAAGGTATAGGAGGTCTTGGGGTGGTTTGGCCACTTGCATAGCATGTTTCAAATAAGTGTAGAACCCCTAAGGTTGTAATATGATGGTTGAGAATGGTTGATCTATTTGGTCAATTACAATGGGATAGTCATTTCTCTAAGATCGATCTTTGGTTTAGATTTTGTCTCCAAGTGAGGATGAAGATAGGTAATATCCCTAGGTGTCTTTTCGGATTAGGAGTGAGCATTATTATTATGGGTGGAGTTATTTGGTTGATTTATGCATTGGCTATGTCTAGGGGCTTCATGAATACTGTCTTAAAACCCTACCTTGATATATTTGTGGTGGCGTCTACTGATGAGGTATTGATTTGTTTGGAACTTGTGAATTATTTGGAGGTAGTGATGCAAGTCTTGGAGGATGAGAGGTTGTTTGTTAAATACGATAGGTGTGCATTATGGATAGCAAGAAGGTGGTTAGGATTCTTTAAGGATTATGAATGAATGTTGCATTACTTTTCCCCGCTAAGGCTAATGTTGTGGTTGATGCTCTAGGTAGCCTAGAATGTGTGGATAGAGGCAAGGAGGAGACTAGTGGGATCCATCAGTTGGTTAGATTGGAAGCAGGTTGAAGGAAGTTGAGAATGCTAGTATAGTGTTCTTGATGGTTCCAAATCTTCTTGGGTAAGAGATCTAGATTAGGCAAGGCCTTATTTCTGCCTTATTAGAGTTGGAGGTTTTGGGTGAGCAGATGATAGAGTGGAGGTTGTCTCCCAAGGGGGAGATGGTGGCTATGGTACCAAGTGGGTTAGGTGTATTTAAGGTTAACAATTGAGTTGAGGATTCTGAGTCCTTATAGAGTGTAGAGGAGGTTGGTACGATTGCATATGTTTTGGAGCTTACATATGGATAGGAGTAGGGTTGTCCGGTTTGCATGCTTCTAGATTGAGGGAATGTGTTGGTGACTCTAGTACTATAGAGCTATTTGAGGGTATGGGTGTTATGGTGGATAAGTTGACTTAGGACAAGGTCCCGCTGGAGGTGTGGATGGATGAGTGAAGAAGTTGGTGAACGTCAATGTAGTGTTCATCAAGGCTCCATGGGTGGAGTTATCCATTCGTACGTGTCTCTCTGGGAGCCAGTGCGGGCATGAAGAAGCAATATACATACCTCTTTCATTCTATTCAAGCTTATGATAACATGTCAAGTCCTTTTCTATGATTTCAAGTCTCATACAGCCCGTAAGTCATTCATATGCATTCATGTTTAAGTTAGTAAGCTTATGATGATTTTACACTTATTTGAAAATGGTGTTTTACATGTCATGTTGCATTCTTGTTGGGGCTAATTTGTTGCTGATCAATCTTGTCTTGTACATCTCTTTCATATTCGGGGACGAATATTCCCAAGGTAGAGATATTGTAACGACCCCAAAAAGTGACCAAAAATGTGCCTTGCAAATAGCCAGAATCTTAATTTACATATATACCTAAAAATCCATTCATTATTTTGAAAATCTACTGCATATTCTTGTTCAGGGGTCAAATTGAGTAGGAAATGGATATAACCTAAATTTCAGAGTAACCGTATCAAAATCCAAAAATTGCAAAAAATATTATTTAGGAGGGTCATGTTTGAAGGGGAATATCTCTTAGAGCACAAGAAATTGAGTGGCCCATGACATACCAACTTAAAGCTCTTTGAATTAGTTTTCCAACACACTTAGTTTCACCTTATTCCAAGTTCGGATGAAGGATTTATGCCCATTTTTGTAGAACTCATTTGAGCAGAAAATGAAATTTCCTGAGACAAATCCGCCTTACTTCTGCGACGCTCCTTTGTTATTTTTGGTGCTTGTTTTAATTTTTTCGGTCCAAGACTTCTAACTCTTTCGCCTAAGGGTTCCTACACTTAAAAGTACCTATACTTAGCCTTATTTAAGCCTCATATCATCCTAAACATTCCCCAATACTCACTCAAACACTTAGAGTCATATTTCACCCTAAATTCAAGTCTCAAACTCAAGACCAATCTTAAGGATTTCATCAAGGATCTCATTCAAGCTTCAAGTCTCCAATTCCAATCTTCTTCAAGGGTTCTTCAAAGTTAAGATATGTGGTGTTGAACCATTGGGTCCTATCACCCATGGTTCTTAAGCCTCCTTTTTACTAATATTGCATGATTTAAAGTTGATTTTACATATGGGTCTTGTGTATTCAGAAATTTAATGCACGGTGTTTTGAATTCATGAAAGTATGGTTGTTTTAGCATGATTTGAGCTCTAAATCTTAGATCTAATGTTGGATTTCCTAAGGGGTTTTGATGTGAATGTCTTTGGGATGTTGCAAGGTGTTGATTGATTAATTTATAACAGATTTTCTTGCATGATTTCATCGCTAAATTGCATAGTCTTTTACCCCCACTACACACCCATCAAGTATTTGATAAAATGTTCGATTATGATTTCTTGAAGAATTGAAGGTCCACTACATGTCTTATGAGTTGAATAACTATATGATGATGAAATGAGCTTATGTATATGATGAATCCTATATAAAAGGTTACACTATGGTGATGGGTGTTATCATCACTAACCTACCAAGCGATTTGTACTTTGGAAATCTAGCACACTAGGGTGATGGGTGCGATCATCACTAACCTTGGTGAGGGGTTTGTACCTCACACACTAGGGTGATGGGTGCTATCATCACTAACCTTGATGAGGGGTTTGTACCTTGCACACTAGGGTGATGGGTGCTATCATCACTAACCTACCAAGGGGTATATACTTGAGAAATCAAGTACACTAGGGTGATGGGTGCTATCATCACTATGCTTGACTAGGGGTTTGTACCTCACACACTACGGTGATGGGTGCTATCATCACTAACCTTAATGAGGGGTTTGTATCTCACACACTAAGGTGATGGGTGCTATAATCATGAACATACCAAGGGTTTTGTGCTTTGGAAATCTAGCTTAGTATCTTCTACACATATGATATCCTATATAAGCATGAGTTACTTAAGCATGTTTTACTTATGCATTATGCATTGATCATATATGTCATATTGCTATATATTTTGCCTATTGCCTATTGTTATGCAATTTGGATTATAATGCTTATCTCTTGCTGCATTGCATCCCACATACTTTGTACATTCAAACATGCTAATGCATACTCTATGCCTACATGATGTTACCATGTAGGACCCAGAGTTCCTATTGATTCTTCTTGTGGTTAGACAGATTGTTCAAGTTAGCCTTTGGTGAGTCCTCCATTTTGGGGATAATGACTACTCTCTTATACTATGTTCTAAGACTATCTTTCTTTTATGTATGTATTAACTATCTCAGTTGCTTGCCTTGTTCCCCTTTCTTATCTATGTAGTAGAGGTGCTGTTAGACATGTTATGTATTATGCTTGAGATTTGAATCATTTATGATATTCAAGCTATTTAAGTATAAATCTCTCATTACCTTAGTCCCAATTCCCCTTATTTACGTTTCTTACTTTGCTTTACATTGCTTCCATGACAAAGAATGTGTAATGATATGCTATGAGGCTTGTTTGGGGTTCTTTCGGGTTCCCCATTCGCCGGTCACGTCTAGGCCTTAGGCTTAGATCGTGGCAATTAAATACATGGATGTTAAACCATCAAATCGCCTCTCTTTCGGCATGAATTTTTGAGATATATTTCATTTGGAGGTATTAAAGGGAAGAAATACAAACCAATGAGATGTCTTCTAGTTGTCATTTGCATGGTGGTGTTCAAGAAGAATTAGTATATGAGAATCCACATTGACGAATTGTATTAGATGCAGATCGATCCAGCTTCGATTAGGATTCGAATTGGCTATCATATAGCAATAATTAAGCTTAGCCATCTTATCCAAACTAATCTTCAGTGGAGGAGGATCCCAATCTAACAATGGATGAGGATCCTAATCATGAGTCTCAAAAACTTTATGATTTACTCCAGTCTGCTGATGCAAAATTATATCCTGATTCTTCTATATCTCAACTTGAAGTAGTCTCTAGGATGTTGAATTTTAATTTAGAGAATACTTTGTCACAAATAGGTTATAACCAAATGATGCAATTATTGAAAGAAGAGGTGTAAGAGGTATAACCAAATGAGCATCTTACATCTTGTAAATTTTGTGGCCATCAGAGGTATAAGAATCGTGTTGGTTCTCGTAAGAGAAAGTTGGTTTCTTGTAAGAAAATGTGTTGCTTTTTTTTTATTTCCATATTATGGAGATTATATGCATCCCATGCTACAACTGCTAACATGAGATGACATCATGAGCATGTGCAAGAGAACGGATGAAACTCATTCTTTTTTTGCTGTTAAACCAAGAAATATAAGTGCCGGATTATGCACAGATGGTTTCCAACTGTCTGGTCAGTCTGGGAGGACATGCTCTTTATGGCCAGTGATTGTCACTCCTTATAGTTTACCTCTGGGAATGTGCATGAAAGTGGAACATGTACTTTTAACTGTAATTCTTCTAGGACCAACCAATCGTAAACAAAAAATGGATGTTTATCTGCAACCACTAATAAAAGAATTGACTTTATTATGGAAGACAGGTGTAGAAGCATTAACATATCAAAAAAGCAGAACTTTCAATTAAGGGCATCTTTGATGTGGACAATCAATGATTTTTTAGAATATAAATATGTTATCAAAATAGATTACTAAGACAAGTTAGCATGTCCTTATTGTATGGAGCAAGCACAATCCTTTAGATTATAATATGGAAAGAAAACATCTTGGTTTGACAGTCATAGAATATTCCTTGATCAAAACCATCCATTTAGGAAAGATAGTAAAAACTTTCTTAAAGGTCAAACTGTCAAAAGATCACCACTATCCGTCAGAACTGGAGAGTAGATTTTAAATCAAATTTATCATCTTGACGCTATGCATATTAAAAAGAATGTCTTTGATAATATATTCAACACAGTTCTTAATATTGATGAGAAAACCAAAGACAATCCATAATCATGTCAATATATGATTAACTACTGCAACCGACCTGAGTTAGCAAAAGATGCTAGTGAAAAATATCCTAAAGTTGTATATACAATTGAAAAGGAAGAAAGATCTATCTTGTTCGATTGGATGAAAAGTTTGAAGTTTCCAGATGACTATGTTTCAAATTTGGCTCGATGTCCAGACACTAATGCAAAATATTTATATGGCATGAAAAGTCATGATTGCCACGTATTCATGCAATGGGTAATGCCTATTGCCATTCTTGAGCTACTTCCTAATAATGTATGACAAGCACATACAGAACTGAGCTTATTTTTAAGGATCTTACTTCTACTACTCTACGACTTGATGAAATGAAGAGATTGGAGGTATATATCTCACAAATCTTTTGCAAGTTAGAGTGTATATTTCCTCTAGGTTTCTTTGACTCAATGGAACATTTACCTGTTCACTTGCCATATAAAGAAAGAATTGTTGGACAAATACAATATCGATGGATGTATTTTTTTGAAAGGTAAATATGAAAATCATATCCAAATTATAACATATGTTCTACATAAACTTTTTAATATAATGATCCATCTATTTATCTATTTAGGTATCTTGGAACTCTCAGAATAATGATTAGGAATAAAACAAGTGTTGAGGGTTCTACTTATAAATCATACTTAATGGCAGAGTCAACACAACTATTTTCTCATTATTTAAAAACACATATCATGACACATAATCATAATTTAGATCTTAATGATGATGGTGTTGTTTTGAAAGAACTTGCAGAAAATTTATCAATATTCACCCATCCAGGTTGACTAGGGGAGAAGTAAAAAAAAGATTTTATACTTTGAGGAAATCAAGGGTGCCAAAACCTACATCTTACTTAATTGTAAAGAGGCTGAGCCATTTGTGAGGTAAGATTTGAAAGTCGTACTCCCTTGATATTATAAGATATGCACATATTGTAATTTCTTATTTAATTTATTATGTTGCAATGAAGTTTGTACATACAATGATTCGAAGAAAAATTTCCAAACTTATCTCAGGATCAAATAGATTAGAGTCTCGAAATGAATTTCTCAACATGATTCAAGGAATATGTAAGTCTCTAACTATCATTATTCATTAAATGGTGATGTACTTTAATTGGTGTTTGAAATATAATCAAGTCTTACAAAAGCTTTAAATAGGTCCGATGAAACCACATTGAGAATGGATTCTTACGTAGTCTTGCTCATGGACGATTGATAGAATAGACACAAATTTCACACCGAATGTCATGGTAGCACAAGATCAACAATGAATAGTGGATTTTGTATTGAGGACTCAAATTTTGGTGACTATTATGGACAGATAAAAGAGTTTATACAAGTAAAATACCGAGAAGAACCTTTTAAACCAAATTGTACGATTCAACAACGAATGGCTTGACCCATAGGTGAATGTTTGTGTTAAGAAGAATAATCAATATAAATTAATTTATGTTAACCATCGTTGTCAATATAAAAATATGAACCTTTTATTCTTGAGATGCAAGAAACTCAAGAAAGAAAAAGGACAAGGATGATTGGTTAGCCATATTGAAGGTCAAACCTCAAAATATTATTAAATTACTGTATGAAGAAGTGGGAATAAGTTCAGAGCTGAATGTTCCATTTCAAGTTGAAGAAGCTGAAGTCCATGAGATAGATATAAATGCTTCCATTGCTGAAGATATACCCTTACATGATCCAAATGGAGATGTGATTGAAAAAGGTGAACTAGCTTATGATGGATTATTGGCAAAGCAGCAGGGAATTCAAAAAGAATATACCCAAGAAGAGTATGAAACTGAATAAGAATACAAACCTAAGGAGAATGAAGAAATGGAAGAAGAATATGAAACAGAAGAAGAGTATGAAAATGAGGATGAGGAATAGTTCGAAGAAAAAATAGATAGTGACTAGTGCTTAGTAAATAAGGTTATTATGTCTTTATTATATCTTATCTGCAGTAAGCATTTTCGTAATGTTATCATTTTTTCAGTTTTTGCTGCACTACTACTCTTACTGGGAAGTATATTACTATTATATTTTGAATCAATGGAAGTATACTACTATTACGGAAAGGTTGTTCGCATTGAAAATCCATTAATTGGAGAGAAAGAGAGGTTGTTGGACCAAAATGACAGTATGCATACTATTGATGCTACTTCAAAGTGATTTATCAATATTTGTTTCAACTATATGTCAATTCCAAATCAACTCTCTCCTTCCAGTAGAGCCATTTTTCTCATGTTCTCTTACTATAATCTATAAATAAAAATGAACTTTGTCGGCTTTTTAGTCCAAGAAATAGTCTTGTTGACTTTTTTATAGGAGGTTGGAGTGACTCACTAATGTCTAAATTTTGCTCCATAGAACAGAATAGACGTTTGTTAATATTGATTTGAGGATTGTTTTCTGTTCCTTCGTCTAGTATAAGATTACATGATTTAAGGATTGTTTTGTGTTCCTTTGTGTGGTATAAGATGACATGTTATGTGATCTAAAGATGATTACATCAAAATTACTTTACTAGTACTTGATCTTCAAATCCTAATGAGAAGTTGCCTCTTCATTGTATTGTCCACGACTAAGAACTTCTTCTCAGAACCATGAGCCAAAGTTACTTACAATTGATGGTTCAAGGTTGTAATACAATATTTCTTAAATGAGACTATTAAACATGGTGGAGTTGCTCTGTTGGTGATCTATATGTCACAAATGCAAACTTCATTCTAGCTTATGATGTTTGTTAATATCTTGAAATTCTACAATCATAAAGTGTTTTATTATTAATGTAATTTTTTGTATTTTCTTATGGATATGACTCGATGTAGAGGTCCATACATGCAAGTTCTTAGGCAACGGTAATATGCCTACAGTTTCCATTTCCGTAGTTTGTCCTCAACAAGCTGGCAAAATTCTTTAGGTGGGAAAAGTCACATCAAACTAGTTGAATAATCAAGTCTAAACAGTATACCACCAGTGGTGCCTATTCAACAATCGGGCCAAAATAGTAGTCCACCAATGGTACCTATTAAAGCATCAGGTCAAGATAGTACCTCACTTGTTCATTTTGAACCATCTCCAATTACTCCTAATCAGATAAACACAATAGCTGAGGGTACATCCTCTCAAAGCAATACAATAGATGATCAAGTTGAGTATAGCAGTACTAATGGACAATGAATGCTTGTCCTATTTCTTCCATAGGGTTAGTCCATTATCGTACTATTTTTCAATACTCGTATTAATATATGGTATACCATAAAGTAGTCTTCTAAACTTTTCAAGTTAGAACATTTTAGAAAATGCTCTAAGTATATATATGATTCCTTCAAGCATGAACTTTAACCTAAATTAATTAACTGGAAAAGCGTCTCAAAAGAGATGAAAATTTTTTACTTTGGAGAATTTTAGGTATAGTCCTATACAATTAAATTTTAATATTTATTATTTATATATCAAACTAAGTTATTATTTTATAAAATTATTTTCGAAGGAACTTTACTAAGATTCATCAACTGATATGATTGTGAAGAAACAATGGGAGCATAAGGCAACAATTCGATGCAGTGATTTTGTTTTCAAAATAAAAGGAATAAGGTGTGGCTAGATCATATCCAAAATAATCTATTGAACAATTTGAGGACACCTTGGGCGGATTAGAAATGTGTAAAAAAGTCAGAAACAAATGCCAAAAATCATCATGGTCATGGAAATAAATGTGCCACTAGAACTCTTACAGGTGTCTCTATCACTATTGGAGTCCATCGCAAAAGATTTGTAAGTATATTTTACATAGACTATATGATTATATTTTGAAATATTAACCATATGTATCAGGGTTCGAAGGAAATAGGCTTCCATTGTGGTTTCTGCATTGATCTTGAAATGCCCTTCACAAAATATATATTTGTACTTATCATCTTAGAGTTGGAACTACAATTAAATTAGATTTTTTTGAAGGTATACACAAAGGAAAGGAATATCTGAAAAATGACTTAAGCATGTCTGTTGGTCAAGCTTGATGTATCTATTCTTGAGGTTTAATTTATATTCTGGGATTTAGATACTTGTTGTATTAATAGTTGCAATGATATGAAGTCTAACAATATATTACAATTTACAAGATTAGCATGGAAACAGATTGACTTATATTGGTCCAAAGAGATATATTCTGATTTTGTAATGTGTAACACCCACACCTTATATGTACTAGTCCTATGCACATGAAACATAATATGGCTTTGTCAAATTAGCGCCTGTTTTAAAAGTGCTTGAATCTCAAATTAGAGGCCAATATGTACGTCAAACGCTTAAGAGGGTCGAGTGTATACAAGTTTTAAGTAAAATTGAAGAGATAGGACTTAGTAAGTTAGCAGGTGAGTCACCTACTTGCTTAGCTTAAATTTGCTAGCTAGACGGAGATTAGGCCCGACGTCGAATCTGTCCAAGTCCGATTATGAATAAAGTCCGTGTTAAGGGTGTAACTTTAGCCCACGTTTTAGCATCATAAATGGACTATATTTTAAACCCAAGAAGGGTATAAAAAGATCCCAAATACATCACAATTTCTTTGATAATTTTGGCTCAAACTAACTAAGAGAAAGGGAAAAACTGGGCAACAAAGGTCCATCAATTTGGAGCCCCTTAAGGCCCAAGTGAAAGGGAAAAAAATTATACGTTAATAACTTGATAAAATGAGGGTTATAATGGAAAAGTAAGTCTGAAAATGTCTCCTTTAAAATTGGGCCTATAAGCAGCTTACTCAAGTCACTTGGATAAAAATTAGATTGTTTTTCCAAGTTTTCTCTCAACTCTTTCTTGACATTACAAGCAATCACAAGAGACTTTTAGGGTTCTTGGAGAGACCCTACAACTTCAAGGTGAAGTTAAGTAATTAAATTTGTGTATTTAATATGGTTTCTTCATGAAAAACAAGAGGTATACGCTAGTTATGCTTGTGCTGGAAAGTTTGACCGCATGTGTCCTAAGGATTTCTGCGCAGTTTTTGTTACTCAAGAGGATTTTCACTTCTTGGTTGGCTGAATTATGAAGTAAGACTTGTGTTTTTAATAAGGTTTTGTTTTTTAGAGATATAACTAGGCTGCTACACCACTTTTATAGTCCGCAAAAGTGAGTTCTTATATGATATCACAATTGTGTTCTTAGTAGGAACTTATAGGCTGGTAGTTGGGAATTGTTGTTGCACAACCTCCATCTACTTTGGAAATATTTATGGACTGTTTAAAGGATGATTTGATGTGTAAATAATGTAAAATAATGTTGGATATAGTCTAGTTAAAGTTGGAACATGTTCGGGATTGTTGATGTCGAAATGTAGCAAGATGACGTAATGTTATGCCGCCTATTTGTTTGTTGTGCAAGATTGTTCTGTCTTTAACCTTGTGAATTGTTGTAAGATTGCTAAAGGTCTAAAACAAGTTGTATATTTCATGTACATAAGAATAGTTATTAGAAAATACCATTATAAGTGGAAAGGTTGAAAGAATGCCTTTGGGTTGCTAAATACAAGCTTGCTGCCTAGATGTTACTTTTTATAAGATTGGACTGCCAAGAAGTGTTTCTTAGCTACTAATTTTATTATTATTTTCTACTATATTGTAGATAAATATTTTATGGAAAGGGAGGTTACTCCGATGTAATAACTAGGTCATATATCGAGGTATGTAAGGCTACTCGATTTTGTATTACTTGGCATGAAATCTAGATTATTCCTTGGTACATAAAGGAACTTACCAACTCCAACACAACTATTAACCTTGTCTCCACTCTTTCACGTGTTCATATTCTCCCATACATAGTCACCTTCAAATTTGCATAAATACGTGAATACCAAGTTACATGGGTTCTTATTGCTAAATAAAGTTGACGAGTTGTTTCATCTCATACTCATTTCATTAATTGTGTAACGTACTCTTTTCATCGTCATATTATCTTGTATGATTATTTGCATGTCACATGCTACATCTACAGTCCTACAGCTCCAATATTATGACCACCAAAAGAGTCATCTCAAAAGTAATTGAAAGGTAAAGTGTATTGCCTATTAATGGGTGGTAACTTGAGGGGTGGATGAATCACCTAACCAGGGTAGATCCTATCATGGGGGTGGCCTAAGGGATTGAAAGCAAAAGCCTAGCCAGGGTCGATCCTGATATAGATTTACCACTGATCAACTGGTCATTTGTATTACATGTTGTGCACAAATTATACAGTAAAGGTAAAGTAATAAAAAGAACATAAAGTACATGATCCCACAGTTTAACTAAAGGTGGTCTCTTATCCTACACCATTGCATAATTTTATTTAAGTTGTTACTTCATATACAATATTTCCTAACTTACATATTCAGTACATTATCTCGTACTGACGTGCCTTACAGGGGACCTATACTTCACTCTGTAAGTACAGGTGCTAGTAGCTCTCCCCAGTAGGAATCCAGGATATCCAGCTGTTGTTACCCAGCTCCAGGCTGCTTCGGAGCTTTGTGTGTCTAGCGCTTATGTTTTTGTATTGTATGGTTAGTCAAGGCGGGACCTGTCTGTACTCTTATCAGATACTTTTCATGATCGAAAGGCTTTGTAGACTATGTAAATTAAAGTGTGGTCATATCTCGTACTTTAGACAACGTGGTCCCAATGGACTAGCCATATGCATTTCCTTTTGGCTTGTTATTACTGTTTACTTTCTTTAAGGCATGTTGAATGAAGAAATCCCTTATAATATATATAGAAAGCGCATGGATACAGGTCGGTTCTCTCGAGCCTTATCGACAACGGGTGCCAGTCCACCTCAATGGGATTTTGGGCCTGACAAAAGTAGTATCAAAGCGAGTCATCCTAGGGAGTCTACAAAGTTGTGTCTATGTAGAATCTCGTTTATCGATGTGTCATACACCACATTAATAAGCTGAAGGCTATATGGCATTTAGGAGTTGTTACTTTCTTTTTATTCTTTAGATCATGCCATAAAGCTAAGTGTAATAGGTGGATTGTGTCTAACTCCTAAATTGTTTTATACATCAAGTATGCCAGAAACTAGGAAAAATAAAGGCAAAGGGAAGGAAGTAGAAGTGGTGGTTGGTATACCCAGTTGGGTGAGACAACGAAATGAGGCTCAAGATGGGTCTCTGTCACAGACATCTATACTCCTCTAGCTCCTAATGAACCAGGAAGTAGTGAAATTCCCCCATAACCACTTGTTGATGCTATCGTGTAGGATATGAGAAATATAGTCCAACTATTGACTTGTATAGTTGCTGGCCAAGGTCAAAGATAGGAAGGTCCAGTTATAGGTGCAGGTGGTGCAAATAGGGCAACAAGACGAGGATACGTGAATTCCTTAATTTGGACACTCCATCTTTCACTGGGTCAGGTCCTAATAAAGATTCATAAGACTTTATTGATCAGATTCAACGCACTTTAGATGTTATGCATGTGAGTAGTATAGAAGCTGTCGAGTTAGCGACATATAGGTTAAAGTGTGGCTATATTGTGGTATGAAGCTCGGAAGCAATCTAAGGATATAGATACACCTCCAACTACCTGGAAGGAGTTCAAAGAGGCATTTCTTGACCATTTCTTCCCATTAGAGATCCAAGAGGCTCATGCAGATCTGTTCTTAAGCCTCGACCAAGGGAATATGAATGTGAGGGAGTATAGCCTTCAATTTAATTTCCTGGCCAGGTATGCTCCTAATGTAGTTGCTACTATGGCAGATAGAGTTCATTGATATGTGGATAGATTGGATTCATATCTGGTTAGAGAATGAACCATTGCTTCCTTGAATAAAGACATGGATATAGCAAGGATGCAAGTTTTTGCACAAAAACTGGAGGATCAACGGCAAAGGAGAAAGGCAAAAGAGTTAGAAAGGGGGCTATCCAAGAGGGCCAGATCTACGGGGTAGTTTACAACATCCCAAGGTGAGCTTAGACCTCGGTTGTCTAATAGACCACCTAGGCTATCATCCTCCTACTCTATAACCAGTGCTCCACCACAACTTTAAGGGTCTAGAAGCAATCAATTTGGTCAAAGAGGTGAGGGACAAGGTGCACAGACAACAGGATATTCGACAGGCTAGCAAATGACTCCTAGGCATCCTTGTAAACAATGTGAAATAAGTCATTCAGGTATATGTCGTGTTGGGACAGACACTTGTTATTGGTGTGATGCGCTAAGGCATATGATGAGAGATTGCCCGAGGAGGCATATGGGTGATATAGCACAATATATTAGGTCAGCAGTTACATCATCATCATCAGTTCCTCCATTAGGTAGGGGTCAACAAGTACCTACGGGTCGTGGTAGAGGTGTAAGAGGGGCAGTTGTCTCTAGTGGAGTCCAGAATCGCACTTATGCTCTCGGGATTCAATAAAATTTAGAAGCTTCATCCTATGTGGTCACAGGTACATTCTCCATCATTTCACACAACGTATATGCATTAATTAACCCTGGTTCTGCACTATCATAAATTACCCCACTAGTTGCTGGGAAGCTTAAGAGAACACCCAAATTATTGAACAAACCATTTGAAGTGTCTACACCAACTGGTGAATCTATTATGGCTAGAAGGATTTATTATGACTGTGTAGTAACTGTTTGTAACTGTGACATATTGGCTGACCTTATTGAGCTAGAAATGGTAGAATTCAATGTTATAATGGGTATGGATTGGTTAGCTTTTTGCTATGCCACCATGGACTATCGAACTAAGAGAGTGTACTTCCACATTCCAAATGAGGCAGTTCTTGAATGGCAAGGCATATATGTCATTTAGTTAGAGTAAGGGATATGGGGGCAGAAGCGCCAACTCTTCAATCAGTGCCAATAGTGAATGAATTTGTTGATGTGTTTCCTGAAGATCTTCCATGCTTACCTCCAGAACGAGAAGCAGATTTTCGTATTGACTTACTTCCAGGAAGTCAACCTATTTCCATCCCTCTATATAGAATGGCCCCGACAGAATTGTGTGAATTAAAAGAGCAGTTAAAAAACTTATTGGAGAAGGGTTTCAGAAGACCTAGAGTGTCCCCTTGGGGTGCACCAGTGTTACTTGTACGTAAAACAGATGGCATCTTGAAAATGTATATCGACTATCGACAATTGAATAGGGTGATGATTAAGAACAAATACCCCCTGCCCAGGATTGATGATGTATTTGATCAGTTACAGGGTGCCAAATGCTTTTCAAAAATTGATTTGAGATCAGGTTATCACCAAGTGAGGGTGAAG
>JAABOM020100812.1:0-26376 GCA_011800125.2 Solanum clarkiae | reverse complement strand
AAAAGCTAACATTACTATGAATTTACCCATTATCTATACTACCTAAACATGCCAGTTAAACAGGAAAATAAACATCCACAAGGAAAAAGAAGCATAACCAGAAAATCTTGGGATCAAAAATAGGGGAAGTTATGGACTTGAGGCTACTCAGACTTCATCTTAATCCATAACTTCCACCACCGCACCAAAATTTGCTACTTTTTCCTCAAAGTAAAGACAAAACAAAAACAAAACACAATTACATATATATATGGTCATTGAAAACCAAAAATAAACTTCCAAAATAGAAGTAAAAATGACATTTAACATAAACATATTTAACCACAACCAAAACCAACCAAATAAAAAGATTGTTTGAAAAGAAAACAAAGTATCCACTCACAAAAAAATGAGCACTGGGTCAGAAGAAGTCAAACATCAAGGTGCATCAAGAACCAGTCTCGGGCTAATTTGTGGGGTCTTAGGGCTGGCTCTCCTACTCTGCTATAGTGACGGAAGTATCCTCTCCAGGTGGGGTGTGTTCTGCTCTCTCTCTCTGAATAACCACTAACAAAAGCAACTCTTGCACCACCTCCTCAGGTATGGGCTCCTCCTCCTCATGTCTCGGCCTTTTTGGGGTTGGCTTTGTATCAACATTCTATAGAGGAATCTTTTCTCTGGTGTCCGGTCAGTTGAAAAAGCCAATCAAATGCCTCATCTCCCATCGGTGCTCCCTCTTGGGCTGGAACAGGGGCTGTCAACATCTATAATAAGTTGTCCTTAAGCCTGGCCAACTCCTTAGTGACTGCAATTTTGTCGGCAAGCCTAGCACCCTCGAGCCTATTCTGGACTCTAGCCTTGAATACATCGACTCGTGCATCAATCTCTCGAAATCTATCATCAACCAAATCATGAATATATGTTTCATCCTCTCCTCAGAGTCCCGAATAGTCTGATCAATCAATGGTCGGACTTGCACTGACAACTCACGCAGCCTCCCCTCCACTACAGTAACCCTGTGCAATAAAGCCTGAAAAGCAACAGTAGAGAAAAGAGGGTCAACCTGCAAAGTAGATACTACTGTTGCCTGAGTGCTAGAAGATGGGGTAGACTCGATCTCAACCGTAGGTATGGGCTCTGTAGTAGTCGGAGTAGTGCAGGTGAAAGCTGGAGGTGAACCTAGGACCTGTGGATCTACTGTGAATGGCTCTAGGATAGTTGGAGTTTCTCGTGGAAAGGCCACCGGATTCTCATCAGCCTTTATCAGGCTTGGATCCATAGTGTGTGTGGCCTCTATATGAGGATCCCAGTGAGGGTTAATAGAAACACTTATTGTACTGCATATTCAATGAATCAGTACTGGAAATGGCAGTGAAGTGCTCATCTGAGCTGCAGCCTCATGAATCTGCTCTGAAATGATCTGGGTCAAGTCTATAGTATAGCCAGCTAGGATGTTGGCCAACAATACCATTCTCTCAACGGTGATCACATCATCTATAAAAGTTGGCCTAATAAACCAACGGATGATAGACCACCAAAACTTGGCCTGAAATGAGAGGTGGGCTTTAACTATAGGATTTGTGTGGTTCGTGACCCATGTCAACTCAATACCTTACTCACAAATATGGCTAGCGATCCACCATAAAAGCTTCATCCAAGCCCTGACGTCATTCCCAGTCACCACTGTCATCATTTTCTCAATACGGCTATCATATTCCACGACGGACTGAGGGGTTGTATAAGTAGGCCCAAACTGCACTCGTCGGATCGTCTCCACTAATATATCAACTCTCCTCCAAATTGTCACGACTTTTAGCCTTGGCTGCTCAATGGGCCTTTTTTTCTTTGGCAGTCCCCAGCAGAGTGTAACAACGTATGCAGCACAGAACTCACAGACTATGTATGGGGCATATTTGTCCAGCTGCTACGTGGTCAACCTAAGTCCGTACTGAATTAATCCCACATCTAATCCGGGTACTATATCTACTCCCACAGTGTTCAACCTAGACTCCTCATAAAATTGACGAACCGGCTTGCCATGCCCTTTATCCTCCAACCCCTGGTTGTATATTTCTCTCATTCCAGGGATACACCATCTACGATCGACTAGAGGTTGGGACTGGAACTCCTCCTGCTTGGTATGGGAGGTGCTTCTGACTCAGAGTTGGAGCCAGAATGTGAGGGGGTCATCTGTGGCAAGATATTGTCCGACCTGTCCCCGTTGTCCTGTTATTCCTCCTCTTCAAACTTGTAGGAACTACTCACTTCCATAGGCGTCCATGGTGCAAGCTCCCAGGTTTGAGGTAGATTGGCCTCCAGACCTAGCCTAACTCTGTGGACTTCCACAGAGTCCTTGGATTGCTCAATGTTGGAGGATACATCCGACAACCTCCATTGAAGTATTTGAATATCCCATTTGTCTTTTGAAGGCATTTTATCAGCAAACAACCCACAAAACATCATTTAAGTTCAAGATGTTTGATCCACTGAAATACTCAGCAAAGAACAATAAACAAGAGAAATAAAACTAACAAGTAATTATGCATTGATGCAACTATAGATATGTAGGTATGAGTGCAATTACGCCTTGTAGGGTGACCTACAAGTCATATACTAGCCCCGCAGAACCATTTATGCCTTTAAAATTGCTTTCTGATCATAGATATGACACGTAGTTACAACTCGTAGGTTGGCCTACGATTCGTAGTCCTAGTCTTTTACCTACTTCCAGAAACATTTTCTAAACTTAGCGAAGTTTACGAGACCCTCCCTACGAGTCCTACCAAGTACTATGAATTGTATATGGGTCTTGTATTAGAAATATGAAGGTATTATAGGTGACTTTTGCTTACTATGAGGGGCCACTATGACTCGTATAGGAACTTACGAATTGTAGGAGTGCCTCGTAGCTGAGCAAAGAAGTCACCTGCAATGCCTAAGTATTTCCTATACCAAGCACAAATTCAACACCAAATTTAACTTCAATAAGCAAATAAGAGCATAGCATGACTAAATGGCACATAATCAATTCCACATTAGCATCGGCTATTTAAAACGACTATTATCCCTAAGAGTCAAAACCAGTTCAATTAAACATCAAGCACACCGAAAGCAATTAACAATCTAAACTCATTCTTGACGTGTCCACAAAATCCCAAGGAAGTGCAATCACTATTCACAATGATTCAATCAAAGCCACATATTGAAGCATAGGCAATTACCCCATAATACCAAAGGGGCAATTCCGACAACCATAATACAATACAAACCAAAACTTCATCAATTTCATGCTCACAATCATCCATTAAAGAATCTCAACAAGGTTCAATTCACAACTCAATCTTCTTTTCAAGGCCTACAAACCCTAGATTATAAGTTTAGCTAAAAAATCAATATATGGTATACTTAAGCATACTCAAACGAAATGTATACTCATGTAGGGAAAAAGCTTGTCAACAAAAGTTGAGAATTGTAATTGAAGGGCTTACCAATTTGATTGAGAAGTGAGCCAATGGAAAGAGACATGATTTTCGTGATGAAACCCTAGAAATTTACACCCTCGCCAGAATCTTCATCGGAAAATGACGTGGATAGTCATGAATTTGGTTAGAAAAATGACGTGGATGATGGGAGATGGTTTCTCATCGCCTCTTAGGGTTTAAGAAATGAATTTTACGGTCAAAAAATAATTTTGACCCCTTTTATAGCAAACCAGGTCAGATTTTAAAAATTTTAGACCGGGGATACGAGACCCCGACTACGAGTCGTAGGTGGCCTAAGACTCATAGGTCTCGGTCTCGTACCAGACTCGATACTTAGCAAATATTGAGGAATAATACCTGGGCACTATGAACCCCACTTACGACTCGTAGGGGATCCTACGAATCGTAAGGTTAGCTCACAGTGTATGTCCCAACTTCAGATACTTATTGTTTCTCCCTATGAGGCATGACTACGAGCCGTAGTGAAGACTACGACCCGTAGGCCTGCTCGTAGGGGCTACTCGAAATCTAATTTTTTCAGATCTTGAGTTCATTCCTTCTCACCTATATACGAAATATCAAAGTGCAAAAATCCTCAAAATTATTACAATTGCATCATTGTCTATAAATTTAAATCAAACTACTACTACTACCATATATCTCAAATAAATAAACAATCATCAAAATGCTTGGGTTACCTCCCAAAAAATGCCTTGTTTAACATCATGGCCTGAGTTTGTCATCTTCCTTTGTTAACTATCATTGAGGATCCACACTTCACTCTTGCATTCATATGGGTGTTTCATGGATTGGCGAATATCGAACACAATTTCTACATCATTAACCCTAAACCATAGCTGACCTGAATCCATATCTATTAATGCTCAATCTATAGCCAGAAAAGGTCTCACCAAAATGATGGGCATCTTAAAATCAACTTCGCAGTTGAGGATCACAAAATCTGTCGAAAAAATGAACTTAACGACTTTAACAAGGACATCTAAAAGGATTCCCTCTGCTTTTTAATGGTTCGATCTGCCATAAGCAACCTCATTTGTGTTGGGGTAGGAGTACCAAGGCCAAGATTTTTGAACACGGAAAAAGGCATCAAAATTGATGCTTGCTCCTAAGTCACATAATGCTCTTGCAAATTCAATGTCGTTGATAGTGCAAGGAATGGTGAATGCCCCGGGGTCCTTTTACTTTTGAGCAAGGCATCTAGTCATAATCGCACAACATTGTTGGAGTTCTTGTGAGAATTCTTGTCTCAAAGTGCATTTCTTAGTGACTAAATCCTTCATATATTTAGCATATCCGGGCATTTTCTCCAATGCTTCTAGGAGAGGGATGTTGATGGAGAGTTGCTTCAACATTGAGAGGACGTGTTTGAATTTACCCTCCTCTTCCTTTTTCTTAAGCCTTTGAGGGAAAGAAGGAGGAGGTTTTGGGATGGATTTCACTTTGTCATGCTCCTTTATCTCTTCTTTATGCATCCCAACACCCTTCGGATCTTCTTTCTCAACTTTAACTTCACCACCAAGACCTTTCTTATTGACTTCATCCACAAGAACCGGCATAGTGAGATCTTTTTTGTTCTTGCCACTCCGAGTAATCACCGCCATGCAATGTCCTTCATTTTTAGGATTTTTAATCGTATTACTTGATAGGGTGCCCTTTTGGCGTTGGTTCAATTGTGAAGAAACTTGTCCAAATTTTTGCTCAATTTGCTTAAATTCCACTGAATGAGACTCTATCTTTTGATTATTACTTGAGATGTATGCTTTCATTCCCTTTAGAGTCTCATCATGATGATTCTACTTGCTTCAACAACTTTTCAAACATATCTTCGATCCTAGAATTTCTTGATCCGGCATTATGATTATGTGGTGGCACATAAGGACCATTTCTATAGCCCTCTCTTCTCCCTCATTCTCCGTCGAGCACTTTCTCTCTCTCATAGTATCCACCCCTATTATTCTGTACATCCTATCATAGTTAAAGTTCCGACCCTGATTCCCAGAACCTTGCCTCCAATAGTCCAAATTGGACCCTTGCGGGTTGTTCCGGAAACCCACCGCTTAGTTGCTCACATAATAGCATCCTCATCAAAGAATTGATCATCACACGTAGGAGTAATTGGGGGTTGGTGAGCTATTTCCTTCACACTAGCTTGGTTTTTCTTCAAAACCAAATCCATGCTCGTATGGAGTTGACCAAGTTGCTTCATAATCTCTTCATTCACTTTAGCCTGCTCACTATTTGTGGTTACCATATAAGAACTCTTTGTATGACCATACTTACTCTGTCCCCATGCTCTGTTGGTCTTGACCACTTGCTCCATTCTTTCCGCCACTAGCTTAAATAGTTGATCAAGAAAAACACCTCTCATGATCGTGTTGGCACAAGTTTTGCTATTATCACCAAGCGCTCTATAGAAGATCTTGACCAAAGCATCATCAATAATTTTGTGATCAGGGACCATCCTTATGCATTTGGTGAATCTCTCCCATGTAGTGCTAAGAGAGTCTTCAGGAAATTGTTCGAAGTTATTAATTTGGTCCTTAAGCTTCAGCTTCTTCGACCTTGGGAAATATCTTTCTAGGAACACCCTCTACAGCTCAGCCCAAGTCGTGATGGTACCTGGAGGAAGTTGAGACAATCATATAGTTGCATTGTCAGTCAGCGAAAATGGGAACACTCTCAATCTAACAGCATCAATAGCAATATTTTGTGTCCCCATGACACTTTTGCACACTAAGACAACATTTTGGAGATGAGGACTCAGATTATTGGAACCCACCTAAAAACTCTGTTGTCCAACTAGCAGCAGCGATCATTGCCTCTGCAATCCGGACCGTATTGAAAAGGTTCCTTCCAAAAGTATGAAAAGCTGGAGGACTTTGTACCATCCATTCCGCTGTGGTTGGATTCTGTTCAACAGCCCAAGGACTTGGAGCACACATCAGAAAGAAATCGATATGTATCTGATGGAGTCTACATCGTACGTAGAGCGCCCAAGCACTTTTTAGGCCAGCTCAGTTCTCTTATCCATCGTAGTGTGGATCCTCTGACGGTAACCCTATGAATAGGGCACAGTTTCGGAGCATCTGGAGCAATCCACTTGATACCGCAAACTTGGCATCTGCCGATAGAGGGGGAAGTACTATAGAATCAATAACATCCATTGCCATAGCATTTAATCAATATTGATTCCAACCATAAGCATTTCTATTGAAATATCTAAGTTGTGGCCAGTTAACCCTTGGTGGTGGATTCTCCTCTTTTCTTAAGTCTTCCTCATTCGCATGTATATCCTCCTCAACCTCAATGTCCTCATTCACTCGATCCATCCTTCTTGGTAGTCGATGGATCTCTAAATTTAATGGAACTAAAGTATTTCCTTGGCTCCTTGTTTGGGCATACAACCTAGTACACCCTGCAGAAGAAATTAAAGAACAAAAACAAAACAAAAGTAAATTACAAGAGACTCAAGAAATCAATACTAGAACTAACTAGAGAATTCAAGTCAGCACCTAGCCGTATTCCCCGGCAAAAGGCGCCATAATTTTTTGATGATGGTCACGCTCCAATAAGAAGTGATTGTTATCAATAATTAACCTAACTAAGGTTAGGGTCAAATCCACAGGGAAAATAGGGTTTGACTATAAGATTTCACTACTAACCATTCCTAGTGTCTATAACTACAATGTCTAGAGGGGGGCATGTGTTGTGATTCAAAGACAACTAGAAATAAACACTAATTATAATTCGGGAAATACTCAATTTTAGGGGAAACTTGGGGATTATATTCCACATGGCTCGTTGACTCAATTACCCTAGGTAACATAATTTTGATCGATGAATTGCATGCAGGATGGTAGCTTAGGTTCTTCCAGCCCATTGTGAAGGTGAAGGTCGAATTTCACAATGATGCTTGGTCGGCCACCATGGTGTGCCAACTAATTGTTACCTATTGTCACAGTCAATCTCCCATTGGTTAGGTTTGGTCGATTAGATGGAAAAATATCAACCAAATCCTATCATCTACTTCCCTTTCCCTATTCGTCACTACCTTGGTCGGGATCGTCAAAGTAGGCAGGGTTTGGTGTTGGATACCACCAAACAACATTAATCAAGAAGGAAAATAAACAATACATGAAAAACCCCAATCATAGACATGCAAAAAACCTAGGTCATCTCAAGTCAACTACCCATGGTTCTCACAACCCCAATTTGTGGGTGTTTAGCTACTCATGGCTAAGATAAAACACACAAAGATGCATAAAATAGTCATAGTTGAGAGTTTCACCAATAATAATGGAGAAGATAAGCACCACAAGTTGTAAACCCACAAGCTTGATTGATCAACAATGTGTACAAAGTAAGATTTGGAATCTCCAAAATGGGTTTCCCAAAGAGAACAATAATCTGCTCTAAATATCTAAGAAAAGCTTCAAAATATAATGGAGAAATGTATACTATTCAAACTCCCTTCAAAAATCTAACTTAAATTATTTATAGTATTTACAAAATAACCCTAGGAATTATGTAGAAAACACAGCTGGCATCTGATAAATTTTGCAGTTACGACTTGTTGGATAGCGTACGAGTCGTAGTCGGGGTCTCCTATCAGGTTCTTGGCATCATGGACTGAACTAGTATGACCCATAGGTATGAGTCTTTAATCGATCTATGACTCATATGTTGGTCTCGTAGTCTTGGTTTTCTATTTTTAGGCCCAATATTTTGGCTCTTTAATTCTAACTATGAGTCCACTATACAAGTCATAGTATGTCTTACAACTCGTAGCCTGGGCTCGAAGGGGTGACATTCACTTGGAAGATTTCTGATGTTTGGTCTCTGATTCTTGCTACGACACAACCTACAACTCGTAGCGTGAGCTACGACTTGTAGGAAGGCTCGTATGGCCTACACTTCAGCAAAATCTGTAATTTTTCTTTAAAATCATGCCAACCTAACTTTTCTGCAAGATTAACACAAAAACACATCAAAACACTAAAAAGTTGCTTTAGAAACTCACAAAATCCCTTATTTTAGGAATCAAATATGTTGTAATTTGACAGCACATCAAAATCGGAGCTCCTTTTGGTCATCCTCCTACTCCACATTGCTAGTACTTCCTATTCAAGCTAGTTTGTGATTCCTCCATTCTGAGGACAATGAATATGTTCTTATGCTATGTACTAAAGACTCTCTTTCTTTATGGTATGTTTTGACTATGAGGGTAAGCCCAGTTGCTTGTCTTGGCCCCCGCTAAGTTCTATGCTAGAGGTGTTGTTGGACAAGTTATCTATTATGCTAGAGCTTTGACTCAATTATGTTATTCAAGTGTTTTTAACTCTTTTCCATAGTCCAAATTTCCCTTGTTTACATGTCTTATGTTGTTCTATTTTGCTTTCCTGACCAAGGATATGTGTACGATATGCTAAGAGGCTTATTTGGGCTTCGGGTTCCCCATTCGCCATGTCACGTCTAGGCCCTATTTTTGGGTCACGACAGTTCCTTGAGACACCACCTTGTTGACCTCCTCTCCCCAATGCAACCGCATCAGAACCCCGACCTTGACGACGAACATCCTTACACTTGTTGCGATTTCGTGGACAATCAATCATCTTGTGGCCTACTTCTCCACAACGAAAACAAGCATTGGTATCCCTTAAGCATGGGTCACCATGAGCCCTACCACACTTTGGACATATAACACTAGGAACCACACCTCCATCACCTTGGGCCCTTGGGTAGTCATTGGCAAATCTTCTACTAGGAGCATGAGAAGATCCTTGGCCTTGATGAAACCAGCCACCTTAGGGAGTTTGGAACATGCAATCAAAATGGGCCCTCTTGGCCTCATAACCTGTTCTCTTCCTCAATTTCTCCAACTCCAATTAATCAGCATAAGTCATCAAAAGGGACAAATCTATGTCACTAATCAATATAGCGGCCTGGCACTCCTCATTCACCAAATCGGATACACCCATTACAAGCTTATTCATCCTACACCTCGTGTCGGCAACCACGTGTTGAACATATTTAGAGAGTTGGTTAAACTTGAAGGCATACTCCCTCACACTCATAGATCCTTGCTTCAAATTCATAAACTCCATCATCTTGGCTTCCCTAAGTTCAAGAGGAAAGAACTGGTTGAGAAAAGCCACCTTAAAATCCTCCCACAAAACCACATTATTTTTCCCCTTCTCCTTCTTCCATTGATTATACCATATTTGGGCCACCCCTTGAGTGGTAAGCCCCCAGCTCCACCTTCTATTTCGACCTCACACCTATAATAGACAACACTTTGTATAACTCATCAATAAACTCTTGACGGTCCTCATACATTTTAGACTCAATGAACTCCAGTGGGTTCATCCTCATAAAGTATCTCACCCGAGATGTCGGAGAAGGGATCTGAGGGGCTTGGGCCCCTTGATTGACTTGATTAGCCACAATTTGAGCTAGCAAGGTGAGAGAATCCCGGAGCTCTCCATGAGTCGGTTTCTCCTTAGGTGTGCGGGCTCTTCCTCCTCTTGTGTTAGGCATGATATAACAAAAAGAGTTCATGAAATTATCATGTGTTACCATGAGTTGGAAAATATATAGAGAAGAAGAATGGTTGGGTATTACTTATTATGATTACAAATTATGTTGGGGTTTTATGAAATGTAGATTGGAAACACATGTTTATCTACTTCAAGCTTATACTATGAGATGATTTGTGTATTGTGACTATACATGTTTTGGGCTATGAATATATAATCTATTAAGAGATTTGATGATGGATTTCAAGGTATCTTACATGAGAGTTTTACCATGTGTTGGTGGGTTGATTTACATTAAGTTTTCTCACATTAATTCACTCTTTAATTGCATGATTTTCAACTATCATCAGACACCCACCAAGTGTTTGATAAAATGTCTTGACAAGAATTCTTGCACTATCGATGATCTATTGCATGGTTTATGAATCAAGTAACAATATGATGATTAAGGGATTGTATTTATATATTTAATTCACGAAAGTATCTATAGTGTTGCAAGTTGGCCACACCTTTTTGGGGGGTGACATGCCCAATCACCTTGTTGAGGAGGTGACATGCCTTGACCACCTCATCTGGGGGTGACATACCCGTACTACCACATCGAGGGGTATGTACCTTGACCACCTTGTCGGGGGTGACATGCCCGTACTACCAAGTCGAGGGATATGTACCTTGACCACCTCATCAAGGGGTGATATGCCCGTACTACCAGTCGACGGGTATGTATCTTGACAAACCTTGTCGGGTGGTGACATGCTCGTACTACAAAGTTGAGGGTAGGTACCTCACCTATCAAGGGGGTGACATGCCTTTGATTTCAAATAATAGTTGCTTGGTCTATGATTATGGTCTTCTCCCACACACTATTATGTTCTATACAAGATATATCATTTACAAGCATGTTTTACTTCTAGCATTGATCATGCATGTCATATTGATATTATACTTATCCATTACTTATGATTATGCATTTTGACCATGTTGGGTTATACTTGTTGCATTGTATCCTACATACTTAGTACATTCAAACGTACTAACGTATACTCTATTCCTATATGATGTTACCATGTAGGTACTGGAGAACCTCACGATCATCCTCCATGTGGCTAGTTTGGCATCTTGAAGATAAGCTTTGGGTGAGTCCTTAAGTTCGGGGACACTAGCTATGCTACTCTTACTTTTGTTATCTTTTTATGTTGAATATTTGATACTATGAGGGTGATCCTGGAAGTGTCTTGGCACCTACCCAAATATATGCTAGTGGTGTTGTTGGAATAATTGATGTCATTATGTTATGATCTTTACTCTTGAATGTTTTATGATTATCCAAGACTTCCCTTATTCCCGTTTACCTTCTTTATGTCTTTTGTTGATGATGTTTTGCTTCCGCGACCAAGGATATGCGATTAATATGCTAAGAGGATTGTTTGGGGTTCCCTTGAGTTCCCCATTCGTCGTGTCATGTCTAGGCCCTAGGCTTAGGTCGTGAAAAACTTTGTATCAGAGCACTAGGTTGTTAATGGTGCTCGGAATCCAACACACCACGTTGATTAGAGTCATGTTCGTGGTTGTGAAGTACACCACAACTATGAGTAAGAGGCTCTGAATCATTTTAGGAAATATTTTCCTTCTTCATGATCTATGTCGTGCCTTATATGTAAGGTAAGGCTTTTCCTCTAACGAATGTTCTTCGCTATTCTTGATCATGCTAATTCCAAGAGGAAAAAGAGCCCGTACACTCGAGAAGCAACCGGCCCATCCCGCTCCTAGAGTTCCTCAAGATGGGGGAGTGGCCAATGAAGACATTCAGGATGCTATTACTAAAACGACCCAAAAAAGTTCCCAAAAACATGCCTCACAAGTGCCTAGAATCGTAATTTCCATATATCTCAAAATCCATGTGTGATATCAAAAATTCGATTTCATATTCTTGTTTGGAGGGTCAACTTGAGTGGAAAATGGGTCTAACCACAATTTAAAAGCAAACGATTAGCAGTTTCAATTTTTGTAATTTTCCTTATAAAGAATCTATCCACGATAGTGTCATGATGCGAAGCTGCCACGAATAAGTGTTAATTTTTCCTTCGCAACACATCCACATCTCAGACCAGACGCGGACCTATGTATTTTGTTATCAGTGATTTTTATCTAGGTCCAAGACTTTTGAGTCTTGGGCCTAAGTGTTCCCATGCATAAAAATGTCTATACTTAGCCTTGTTTCAGCCTCATATCATTCAAAACATTCCCCAATACTCACTCAAACACTTATCCAAATATTTCACTCGTAAATTCTAGTCTCAAAATTCATCCGGATCTTAAGGTTCTCATTCAAGCTTCAAGTCTCCATCTTCAATCTTCTTCAAGGATTCTCCAAAATCTAAGGTATGTGGGTTTCTTTGATGGTTCCTTTCACCCATGATATCCAAGCTCTCTTTAGCCTAAAATTTCATTATTTAAACTTGATTTACTCATGAGTTTTATCTATTATGAATTTCACTGCACATTATGTTAGGGTTTCATGAAATTAAGGTTGTTTTAGAATGTTTTGAAGTATAAATTTAAGATCTATTGTAAGATTTGATGAAGCGCTTTGATGTATATGTATTGATGGTGTTACACGTATCTATTGATGGCTTTACAATGAATTTACTATCTTGATTCTTGAATTGCATGGTTTTTCACTCGCACTACACACCCGCCAAGTGTTTAATTAAATGTCCGGATTATGATTTCTTGAGGAAATAAGGATCTAATGCATATATTGTGAGTTGAATGACTATATGATGATGAAATGAATGTATTCATATGGTTTTCTTCTATATAGTGTTGGAATGTCACTATGCCTTACTTAGGCGTTGCGCGCCGGGTAACCATGTCGAGGGGTTTGTACCTTGATAACCATGTTGAGGGGTTTGTACCTTCACAGCCATGTCGGCGAATTTGTACCTCGGTCATCAAGGGTGGTAGGGTGTGACAATCCACAAACCATGTCAGGAGGTTTGTACCTTGAAAACTATGTTGGGGGGTTTGTACCTCGGTCACCAAGAGTGGTAGGGTGCGATGATCCACTAACCAATTGATGAGGTTAGTACCTCAATCACCAAGGGTTGTAGGGTGCGACAATCCACCAATATGATAGTTGTCTCTTCTTGCACATGTATTATATTCTATATAAGCATGATTTACTACATAGCATCTCACATGTATGCCATATTGTTATATGCTACTCATTGCCTACGCTTATGCATTTCGATTATGTTACTTATCTTTTGTTGTATTTCATCCTACATACTTAGTATATTCAAATGTACTAAGACATACCCTATGCGTACATGATATCACCATGTAGGAAATGGAGCCCCACTTGATCATCCTCCTCCACGTGGCTAGTACGACTTCTCTCAAGCTCTTTGGTGCGTTCTCCATTTTGGGCTCAATGTTTATGATCACATACTATGTTTCAAGACTATCTTCTTTTATGCATATGTTGACTATGAGCGTAAGCCCGGTAGCTTGTCTTGGCCCCTACTAAGTATCTAAGTTATAGACATTTTGTTGGACATGTTTGTATATGCTATGAGCTTTGACTCTCACTTGACTCTTGATGTTTATGATATGGAAGTTGTCCCTTAGCCCAGTTGTCCTTATTTACTCTCCTTTGTTATATTTTATTGTTTCTGCAACCAAGGATGTGTAATGATATGTTAAGAGGCTTTCTTAGGGTCCCTTCGGGTTCCCCATGCACGGTGTCAGGCTTATGCCTTAGGCTTGGGTCGTGAAAAACATGGTATCAGTGCACTAGGTTGTTAATGGTCCTCAGCATCCAAGACACCGCGTTGATTAGAGTCTTGTTCATGGTTGTTTTGTGCACCACAACTATGAGCAAGAGGCTATGAGCCATTTAGGAAATTTTTCCCTTCTTCTTACTCTATGTCCTACTATAGAAGTTGAGGTAAAGTTTTCCCCTAACGGTTGTCCTGCTATGCTAGATCATGACTAACATGAGAGGAATAGGAGCCGGAACACCTAAAGAGCAATCGACTATTGGAGAGCTTCGGGATGCTCTCATTTTGGTTGCACAAGTGGTAGCTAATCAAGCCAACGATAGGGCCTAAGCCCCTCATGTTCCTACACTGACATCTCAGGTGAGAGATTTCATGAGGATGAATCCCCTGAAATTTTATGGGTCAAAGGCGAGTGAGGACCCTCAAGAGTTCATTGATGAGGTCAATAAGATTTTGGCTATCATGGTGTGAGGTTGGAGGATAAGGCGAAGTTGGTGTCGTACCAACTCAAATGGGTAGCATAAATATGGTACAATCAATAGAAAAAGGAGAAAGGGGTCAATAATGTGGTACTTTGGGAGGAGTTCAAAGCGGCTTTCCTTAATCGGTTCTTCCATCTTGAGCTTAGGGAAGCCAAATTGATGGAATTTATGAATTAGATACAAGGGTCTATGAGTGTGCGGGAGTATGCTCTCAAGTTCAACCAACACTCAAAGTATGCTCCACACTTGATTGCCGACTCAAGGTCTAGAATGAACAAGTTCATGATGGGTGTGTCCGACTTGTTGAGTGAAGAGTGTCGGTCTGCTATGTTGATTAGTGACATTGATTTGTCCCATTTGATGACCTATGCTGAATAAATAGAGGAGAAGAACTTGAGTAAGAGAAGTGGATATGAGGCCAAGAGGGCCCGTTTTGATGTCAAGTTTCAAAGCCTAAAAGGTGGCATGTTCCACCAAGGCCAAGGGTCTTCTCATGCTTCTAATTGGGGGTTTACCAATGACTTCCCAAGGACCCAAGGTGTTGGTGTTGTGATTCCTAATGATGTGTGTCCAAGATGTGGTAAAGGTCATAAGGGCCCATGCTTGGGAGACACTAATACATGTTATGATTGTGGGGAAGTGAGTCATAACAAGGTTAATTGCCCTCATGGTCAAAACAAGGGTAAGGATGTTCGTCTTCAAGGTGTGGGTGCCAATGCGGTTACTTTGGGTAGAGGTGGCCGACAAGATGGTGCCCCAAGGCACAATCGGTTTTATGCTTTGCATGGGAGCCAAGGGGTTAATAAGGTGCCCGATGTCTATACCAGTATTTTGAAAATATTTGATTTTGATGTGTAGGCATTGATTGATCCTTGTGCCACTCTTTTTTTTGTTACCCCCTTTGTTGCCAAAAAAGTTCCATGTTGAACCCAAATTGTTGTGTGAGTCATATGAGGTGTCTACTCCTATTGTGCATCTATTGTTGTTACAAAGTTCTATAGGAATTGTCTCATTTGTATTTTTCATAAAATATTGCCTTGTAATCTTATTGAGTTGGATATGGTTGATTTCGACATTATTCTTGGGATGGATTGCTTGCATGCATACTATGCGTTTATTGATTGTAGAACCCATAGCTTGAAGATCCTATTCCCAAATGAACCCATCCTTAAGTGGGAGATTCATGATGTGGTGGTCAAGGGAAGGTTCATCTCTTGTATTAAAGCCCGTAAGTTGATCTCTAAGGGGTGTCTTTATTATCTTGTGAAGGTTAGCGATGTGGAGTCCAAAGTCCTTCTAGTAGAGTCGATTCTGGTTGTAAATGGGTTTCTTGATGTCCTTCCAAATTTCCTTCTTGGTATTCCTACTGAAAGGGAAATATATTTTGGTATAGACCTCCTCCTCGATACTCAAATCATTTCTATTCCCCCTTACTGTATGGCCCCATTGGAGTTAAAAGAGTTGAAGGAACAATTGAGGATTTGTTGGAGAAGGGCTTTATTAGGCATAGTCAATCACCTTGGGGTGCACCAGTGTTGTTTCTAAAGAAGAAGGATGGGTTTCTTAGGATAGACATTGACTACCGACAACTTAATAGGGTCACCGTCAAGAATAGGTATCCTCTTTCAAGGATTGATTATTTGTTTGACTAATTACAAGAGGCTACCCACATCTCTAAGATTGATCTTCAGTCCGAGTATCATCAAGTGAAGGTGAGGGAGTGTGATATTCCTAAGATGGACTTCCGAACTAGGTATAGACATTATGAGTTTGTTGTGATGTCATTTGGGTTGACCAATGTACCGACTATTTTCATGGATCTTATGAGTAGGGTCTTCAAGCCCTACCTTTATTCGTTTGTGATGGTTTTCATTGATGATATTTTGATCTATTATCATAGTGGGGAGGAGCATATGGCTCATTTGAGGGTAGTGTTGAAAAAATTTAGGGAAGAGAAGTTGTATGCTAAAAATGAGAAGTGTGAATTTTTCTTGAAAGAAGTTGTCTTTCTAGGTCTGTCAGGGGGTGCTATTAAGGTGGATCCTAAAAAGATGGATGTGATTAGAAATTTGCCTAGATCATTGACCCTGTCAGATACTAGGAGCTTCTTGGGCTTAGTAGGTTACTATCGGAGATTTGCGAATGGATTCTGTTCTATTCTTCTCCCATGAAAAAATTGACCCAAAAGAAGGATAAGTTTGTGTGGACTAATGAGTTTGAAAGAAGCTTCCAAACCTTGAAGGATAAGCTTGTATTTACTCCTATTTTGTCACTACCAGAAGGGCTAGAGGGGTTTGTGGTGCATTGTGATGCTTCTAGAGTTGGTTTGGGGTTGTCCTAATGCAAAATGGTAAGGTCATAGGATGTGCTTCATGCGACTCAAGGTGCATGAAATGAATTATCCTACTCATGATCTTGAATTAGCCATTATGGTATTTCCATTAAAGATATGGTGTTATTATTTGTATGGGGTGCATGTTGATGTGTTCACCGATCATAAGAGTCACCGATATGTCTTCACTCAAAAGGATCTTAACTTGAGGCAAAGAAAGTGGTTGGAACTTCTTAAGGATCATGACATGAGTGTGCATTATCATCCCGGTAAGACAATATTGTGGAGGATTCCTTGAGTAGGGTGTCTATGGGTAGCCCAGCTCATGTTGATGATAGTGGCAAAGGGTGGGTAGGGAAGTCCATCGGTTGGCTAGGTTGGGGGTTAGGTTGGAAGGACTGCATAATGGTGGTGTTGTAGTTGTTGATGGTTCTAAATCTTCATTGGTTGAGGAGGTTAAAGCTAAGCAAGAGCTTGTTCTCTCCTTGTCAAAATTGAAGGCCTTGGTTAGTGATCTGAAGGAGGAGGTTTTCTACCAAAAGGGAGGTTGTACCCTTAGATACCAAGGTAGGTTGTGCATGCCTTGTGTTTATGGCTTGACAGGATTCTTGATGAGGCTCATGGTTCTTCCTATTCTATTCACCCCGGTTCTACTAAGATGTGTAGGGATTTGAGAGAGGTGTATTATGGGGAGGCATGAAAAGGGACATTGCCAAATTTGTTTCTGGTGGTCATAGTTGCCAACAAGTCAAAGCCATACATCAAAGGTCGGGTGGCCAAACGCAAGACATAGAGATTCCTACTTGGAAGTGGGAAGAGATTAATATTGATTTTGTGGTTGGGTTCCCCAAGACTAGAAAGGGTTTTGATTCCATTAGGTTGTGGTTGATAGGATGAAAAAATCGGCTCACTTCCTATAAGTTAAGACTACATATTGGGATGAAGATTATTCTAGTTTGTACATTCATGAAACGACCCCAAAAAGTTCTCGAAAATGTGCCTTGAAATTTCCCTGAATTATAATTTCCATATATCTTAAAATATGTGTATGATATCGAAAATCCGACTTTATATTCTTGTTCAGTAGGTCAAATTGAGTGGGGAATGGGTCTAAACTCGATTTTAGAGCAAATAAATTGCAATTTCATTTTCCCAAAAATCAATTTTCAGTGAGGTTTTCGCGCCCCTAGTGCAACGCGCCAAGGGCACGCCTCAGTTCATTTTTGTGGCCAGTTTCCAATCTCGGTCTAAGACTTTAAGATGCTGGGCCTAAGTGTCCCCATGCGTGAAAATACCTATACTTAGCCTTATTTCAGCCTCATATCATTCAAGACATTCCCAAATACTCACTCAAACACTTAGCCAATATTTCATCTCCTAAATTCAAGTCTCAAACTTATCCGGATTTCAAGGTTCTCACTTAAGCTTCAAGTCTCCATCTCCAATCTTAATCAAGTTATTCTCTAAAGCTAAGGTACATGGATTTCTTTCATGGGTTCCTTTCACCCATGATACTGAAACTACCTTTTTCCCTAAATTGCATGATTTAGAGTTGATTTACTCATGGGTCTTATGAATTATGAATTTCACTGCATAATATGTTGGGGTTTAATGAAATTATGACTATTTTAGCATGTTTGGAGCTATGAATCTAAGATTTAATGTGGGATTTGATGAAGGGTTTTGATGTGTATTGCTTGAGGGTGTTACCAAGTTTCTATTGATGGTTTTATGATAAATTTTCTTGTCTGATTTCACTCTTGAATTGTATGGTTTTACACTAGCACTACACACTATCCAAATGTTTGATAAAATGTCCGGTTATGATTTCTTGAGGAATTCAAGATCCAGTGCATGTCTTATGAGATGAATAACTTTATGTTAATGAAAGAAATGTATGTATATGATGATGAAGTGCATGTATGTATATGATATTATCTCTATAGTGTTGGGGATGATCAAGCCTCACTTGAGAGATTGTTGGCCCGAGTAACCTTGTTGAGGGGTTTGTACCTCAATTGCCTCACTCAGGGTGTGGCAGGCTTGTGCAACCATGTCGAGGAGTTTGTACCTTGATGACCATGTTGGGGGTTTGTACCTTATCAACCATTTTGGGGGGTTTGTACCTCATCAACCATGTTGGGGGCTTTGTTCCTCATCACCCTCATGAAGGAGTTTGTACCTGATGTGCCATTCAAGGGGGTGGTAGGCCTTGGATTGCACTAATAATGTTCACTCCTTATACTTTTACTATGTTCTATCTAAGCATGGATTTACTTGAATCATAACTCATACATGCCATATTGCTTTAAGCTTATTCATTGCCTATGTTATGCATTTTGATTATGGCGCTTATCACTTATGGCATTACATTCTGCAAACTTAGTACATTCAAATGTACTAACGCATACTCTATACCTACAAGATGTCACCATGTAGGGATTGGACCCGCTTAAGCATCCCCATCAATGTGGCTAGTATGATTCCACTTAAGCTGGTTGGTGAGTCCTCCATTTGGGATGTTTTTTATTGTCTCATATTATGTAGTAAGACTACTTTTCTTTCTTGTAAATATTGACTATAAGGGTGAGCAAAGATGCTTATCTTGGTCCCTGCACTGATCTATATAGTAGAGGTGTTGTTGGACATGTCATGTGTAATGTTATAGCTTGACTCTCTCTTGACTCTTATCGTTATGATATAAATAATGTCCCTTAGCCCTGGTTATCTCTATTTCTATTCTAGTTACTATTTTATTGCTTCCGCGACCAATGATGTGTAATGATGTGTAATGATGTGCTAAAAGGCTTTCTGGGGGTCCCTTTGGGTTTTCCTTGTGCTGTGTTATGTCTAGGCCCTAAGCTTGAGTCATGAAAAGCTTGGTATCAGAGCTCTAGGTTATTAGATCCTCGAAGTCCAGCACACTGCATCTATTATAGTCTTGTTCATGGTTGTGTTTTGCACCACAACTTTGAGCAAGAGGCTATGATATATTTAGGAAATGTTTACCTTCTTCTTATTCTATAGTTGAGGTAAGGTTTTTCACCTAATGATTGTCCTTTGCTATGCTAGATTATGCCTAACATAAGAGGGAGAAGAGGTCGCACACCCGAGGGGCAATCGACTAATTGAGTGCTTCGGGGTGCCCTCACTTTTCTTGCATAAGTTGTGGCTATCCAAGGCAACCAAGGGACCCAAGCCCCTCATGCTCCTACACCGGCATCTCAGGTGAGAGATTTCATGAGGATGAATCCCCCAATATTCCATGGGTCAAAGATAAGTGAGGACCCTCAGTTGTTCATTGATGAGGTCTACAAGATTTTGGCTATCATAGGTGTGAGGTCGGAGGATTAGGTGGAGTTGGCGGCTACCAACTCAAAGGGGTAACATAAATATGGTACAATCAATGGAAAGAGGAGAACGGAGTCAGCAATGTCATTCTATGGGAAGAGTTCATGGCAGCCTTCCTTAATCGGTTCTTCCATCTTGAGTTTAAAGAAGCTAAGTTGGTCAAATTTATGAATTCATACAAGGGCATGTGACTGTGAGGGAGTATGCCCTCAAGTTCAACCAACTTTCAAAGTATGCTTCACACTTGGTGGTTGACTCAAGATCTAGGATGAACAAATTTGTGATGGGTGTCTCTAACTTGGTGAGTGAGGAATGCTGGTCCTCCATGTTTATTAGTGACATGGACTTATCACATTTGATGATCTAGGTCGAGCAAATGGAGGAGGAAAAGTTGAGGAAGAGAAGGGGACATGAGGCCAAAAGGGCTCGTTTTGATGGAAATTGACAAAGCCAAAGGGGTGGTTGATTCTGTCAAGGCCAAGGGTCTTCTCATGCTTTTCAAAAGATGTTTACCAATTATTTTCCAAGGGCTCAAGGTGTTACAGGTGTGGTTCCTAATGGTGGGTGTCCTAAATGTGGTATGGGTCATAGTGGCTAGTGCTTGAGAGATACTAATGCTTGCTATGTTGTGGGGAAGTTGGGCAGAAGGTAAGGAGGTTCGTCCACAAGATGCTAATCCAGTTCCTTTGGGAAGAGGTGGCTAATAATATGGTGCCCAAGGCACTATCGGTTTTATGCTTTACATGGGTTTGCAAGGGGTTGATGAGGTGTCCGTCATTGTTATCGGTACGTTGAAAATCTTTAATTTTGATGTGTAAGGATTATTGATCTAGGTACCACTCTTTTTTTAACCCCCTTTGTTGCCAAAAATATCCATGTTGACCCCGAGTTGTTATGTGAGTCATATGAGGTGTGTATTGGTGCATCTATTGTTACTTGGAAGGTATATAGAGATTGTCCTATTTGTATTTTGCATAAAGTATTGCCTTGTGATCTTGTTAAGTTGGACAAGGTTTATTTTGATGTCATTCTTAGGATGGATTTGTTGCATACATACTATGCTTCTATTGATTGTAGAACCTGTAGGGTCAAATTCCAATTCCCAAATGAACCCGTCCTTGAGTGGGAGAGTCATGATGTGGTGGTCAAGGCTAGGTTCATCTCTTGCATTTAAGCTCGTAAGTTGATCTCTAAGGGGTATCTTTATCATCTTGTGAGGGTTAGGGATGTGGAGTCCAAAGTCCTTCCTATAGAGTCGGTTCCAGTTGTAAATGAGTTTCTTAATCTCTTTCCCAATGACTGTCCTGGTGTTTCGCCTGAAAGGGAAATAGCTTTTGGTATAGATCTCCTCCCTAATACTCAACCCATTTCTATCCCCTTTTACCGTATGGCCCTGGCGGAGTTAAAGAAGTTGAAGGAACAATTGAGGGATTTGTTGGAGAAGGATTTTATTAGGCCTAGACAATCACCTTGGGGTGCGCAAGTGTTATTTGTGAAGAAGAAGGATGGGTCTCTTAGAATGTGTATTGACTACCGAAAACTTAGTGGGGTTACCAACAAGAATAGATATTCTCTTCCAAGGATTGATGATTTGTTTGACCAATTGCTAGGGGTTAGCCACTTCTCTAAGATTGATCTTTGGTCCGGGTATCATCAAGTGAAGGTGAGGGAGTGTGATATTCCTAAGACGGCATTCTGGACTAGGTATGGGCATTATGAGTTTGTTGTGATGTCATTTAGGTTGACCAATGCACTAGCCATCTTCATGGACCTAATTAATAGGGTCTTTAAACCCTACCTTGATTCATTTGTTGTGGTATTCATTGATGACATTTTGATCTATTCACATAATGAGGAGGAACACATGGGTTAAATGAGGGTAGTGTTGCAAAGGTTGAGGGAAGAGAAATTGTATGCTAAATATGAGAAGTGTGAATTTTGGTCAAAAGAAGTTGCCTTTCTAGGTCATGTGCTGTCAGGGGATGGCATCGAGGTGGACCCTAAGAAGATGGATGTGATTATAAATTGGCCTAGACCATTGACCCCATCGGATATTAGGAGCTTATTGGGCCTAGCGGGTTACTACCGGAGATTTTTGAATGGGCATTCTTCTGTTGCTTCTCCTATGACAAAATTGACTCAAAAGAAGGCTAAGTTTGTATGGACTGATGAGTGTGAGAGAAGCTTCCAAACACTAAAAGATAAGCTTGTGTCCGCCTCTATATTGTCACTACTGGAAGGGCTAGAGGGATTTGTTGTGTATTGTGATTCTTCTAGAGTTGGTTAGAGTTGTGTTCTAATGCAAAATGGTAAGTTCATAGCCTATGCTTCTAGGTAACTCACGGTGCATGAAAATAATTATCTTACTCATGATCTTGAACTAGCCGTAGTGGTATTTCTATTAAATATATGGTGTCATTATTTGTATGGGGTGCATATTGATGTGTTCACCGATCATAAGAGCCTCAAATATGTTTTCACTCAAAAGGATCTTAACTTGATGCAAAGAAGGTGGTTAGAACTTCTTAAGGATTATGATATGAGTGTGCATTCTCATTGGGTAAGGCTAATATTGTGGCAGATGCTTTGAGTAGCATTTCTATGGGTAGCCTAGCTCAGGTTGATGATGGTGGCAAGGAGATGGCTATGGAGGTCCATCGATTGGCTAGGTTGGGAGTTAGGTTTGAAGGAGTTGATAATGGTAGTGTTGTTGTTGTTTATGGTTCCAAATCTTCACTGGTTGAGGAAGTGAATGCTAAGCTAGATCTTCACCCCGCTTTGTTGGAATTGAAAGCATCGGTAAAGATGGCAAGGTGGAGGTTTTCTCCCAAGGGGGAGATGGTGCCCTTAGGTACCAATATGATTGTGTGCTCCTTGTGTTGATAACTTAAAGGAAAAGATTCCTAATGAGGCTTATGGTTTTTCTATTCAATTCACCCCGGGTCTACTAAAATATATAGGGATTTGAGAGAGGTGTAATGGTGCGGAGGCATGAAAAGGGACATTGTAAAATTTGTTTCAGGTTGCCATAGTTGCCAACAAGTCAAAGCCAAACATCAAAGGTCGGGTGGCCTAACCCAAGACATAGAGATTCCTATTTGGAAGTGGGAAGAGATTAATATGGATTTTGTGGTTGGGTTGCCCAAGACTAGAAAAGGTTTTGATTCCATATGGGTTCTGGTTGATAGGATGAGAAAAGCGGCTCACTTTCTAACGGTTAAGACTACATATGGGACTGAAGAGTATGTTAGATGTACATTCATTACTTGGTGAGATTGCATGGGGTTCCTTTATCCATCATATCGGATGGTGGTTCACAATTCACTTCTCACTTTTGGAGGTCCTTCAAATGAGGTCTTGGAACCAAAGTAAAGCTTAGTACAACCTTTCACCCTCAAACGAATGGTCTAGCTGAAAGAACTATCCAAATACTTGAGGATATGCTTAGGGCTTGTGCATTGGAGCTTAAGGGAAGTTGGGATGCTGACCTTCCACTGATTGAGTTTGCAAACAACAATAGCTATCATTCTAGCATCGGTATGGCTCCTTTTGAAGCTCTCTATGGTAGACATTGTAGATCATCAGTTGGGTGGTTTGAAGTTATAGAGGTGGCTATGTTAGTACCCAATTTCATTATGGATGCTCTTGAGAAGGTTAGGATGATTAGAGAAAGGTATAAAACAACCCAAAGTCGCCAAAAGTCTTATGCCGATGTGAGGAGAAGGGATCTTGAATTCAAGGTTGTTGATTGGGTTTATCTAAAGGTGTCACCCATGAATGGTGTGGTCCATTTTGGTAAGAAGGGAAAGTTTATCCCTAGATATGTGGGTCCTTATAGTGTGATGAGAAAGATTAGTAAGGTGGCGTACAAGTTGGATTTGCCTAGAGAGATGGAATTGGTTCATCCAGCCTTTCATGTGTCTATGTTGAGGAAGTGTGTGGGTGATCCTAATGCTATTGTGCCTCTTGAAGTTGTGGGGGGTAGTTAAGGACCACTTGACATATGAAGAGGTTCCCGTAGAGATCTTGTATAGGCAAGTGAAGAGGTTGAGGAACAAGGAAGTTGCTTCCATTAAGGTCCTTTAGGAGAACTAACAAGTCAAAAAGTGCTACTTGGGAGGCTGAAGCAGATATACAAAAGCGATATCCTTATATTTTCTACTCCACTCAAGCCTAAGGTATTGATCTAAGTCCATTATATAATCTCAAGTCTTAAGTTCAGCCCTAATGTCATTGCATACATTCATGTTTAAATTGACAAGTTCATAATAATTTTACACTTATGATGAGATTTTTGAAATGATGTTTAAGTGCATTGTTGCATCCTTATGTGGGCCGAAATTGTCATGATTGTGTCTCTCATATACGTTTCTTTCACATTTGGGAACGAATGTTCCCAAGGGGGAAACATTGAAACAACTCGAAAAAGTACTCGAAAATGTGTCTTGGAAGTGCCTGGAATCATAATTTCCATATATCCCAAAATCGATGTGTGATCAAAAATTTGACTTAATATTCTTGTTAAGGAGGTCAAGTTGAGTGGAAAATGGGTCTAACCCCAATTTTAGAGCAAATGAATCGCAATTTCATTTTCCCAAAAATAGATTTCCAGTGAGGTTTTCGCTCCCCTGGTGCGATGCCCTCACTTTTGTAGCCAGTTTTCTATCTCGGTCCAAGACTTTTGGGTCTTGGTCCTAAGTGTCCCCATGCATGCAAATACCTATATTTAGCCTTATTTCACCCTCATATCATTAAAGACATTCCCAACTACTCACCAAAACACTTAGCCAATATTTCATCTCCCAAATTCAAGTCTCAAACTCATCCGGATTTCAAGGTTATCACTCAAGCATCAAGATTCCATCTCCAGTCTTCATCAAGCTATTCTCTAAAGCTAAGTTATTTTTGTTTCTTTCATGGGTCCCTTTCACCCATGATACACAAGCTTCCTTTTCCCTAAATTGCATGATTTAAAGTTGATTTACTCATGTGTCTTATATATTATGAATTCACTACACACTATGTTGGGGTTTCATGAAATTGTGACTATTTTAGCATGTTTGGAGCTATAAATCTAAGATCTAATATAGGATTTAGGGTTTTAATGTGTATTGCTTAAGGGTGTTATGAAGTATCTATTAATGGTTTTACAATGAATTTTCTTGTATGATTTCACTCTTGAATTGCATGGTTTTACACTAGCACTACACACCTGCAAAGTGTTTGATAAAATGTCTGATTATGATTTCTTGAGGAATTGAAGGTCCAATGCATGTCTTATGAGATGAATGATTTTATGATGATGAAAGGAATGTATTTATATGATGATGAAGGGAATGTATGTATATGATAGTATCTTAATAGTGTTAGGGATGACCAAGCCTCACTCGGGAGGTTGTAGGCCTGGGTAACCTTATTGAGGGGTTTGTACCTCAATCACCTCACTCGGGGGTAGCAGGCCCGTGCAACATGTCGAGGGGTTTGTACTTTAATAACCATATTGAGGGTTTTTTATCTCATCAACCATGTTGGGGGGGGGGGGTTTGTAACACCCCACACCTTACACCACTAGTACAATTCAAATGAAACATGACATGGTTTGTTCGAACTAGAACTAATTTTCAAAAGTGCTTGAATCTCGCGTTAAGGGGCTATATGTGCATCTGGTGCTTATGAGGGTCTAGTGTATACATGTTTTGTGTTGAAGTGAGGAGATTACGACCTTAAAATGAAGTGAGAGAATCGAGGTGTTTGTAGGACTTAGGAAGCAAGTAGGTGAGTCAGTTACTTGCTTAGCTTAAATTGCTAACTAAACGGAGACGAGACCCGGCGTCAAAATTGTCCAAGTCCGAGTATGAATAAGATTCGTGTCAAGGGTGTAACTTTGGGCCATGATTTAACATTACATATGGACTATATTTACAGCCAGGGATGATAGTAAGAAAGGCTGTAAGACATCATAAACTCTTGGATACTTTGGGCCCAAAACCAAGTGAGAAAAGTTGGCAAAATAGGGAGCCCAAATCCATCAACTTGGAGACCCATTTTGGCCCAAGTTTAATGGACAAGCTGCTGCATAAGAAGCTTATTAATGTGTGGGGTAATATGGTCAAAATACCAAGAGAAGGTCGGCCAAAGTGGTAGTATAAAGAGGGGTCATAAGCAGCAAATATCCATTCACTTTCAACTTGGAAAATTTCTGCTTTCTCCCAACCTTATTGTTCTTCTTTCTTCACCTTGCAAAGCAGCTAAATAACTCTCCTAGGGTGCTTGGAGAATCCTTACACCTTGAAGTAAGTGGTAAGTAAGTTTACACATGTGTTTAGTATGGTTTCTTATGAAAAACAAGAAGTATATGTTAGTATGTTGGTGCTGGAATTTCTGGACAGATTGTATACTAAGGGTTCT